>JAAGKR010001151.1:0-139432 GCA_011419295.1 Clarias macrocephalus
GGCCGGTGATTAGTATACTGGTGATGCTGAATTCTGAGTGGTTGGAACAGACGAGAGGAGAAATGAGGTTGCTGCACAAACAGAGTGTATCTTTTAAAGTGTATCTTTGTGTTTAGTCTGAATTCAGGCAAACATCAATAAAATTTATAGCAGCCTTCGGGAATGTACAGCAACTGGTGGGATTTTGGATTAAAATCTATTAAAAATGACCACCAAATAGAGCATAAACATTTGTGGACCTGATCAAAATCTGAATTTAATATCTGCTCAAGATACTACACACAGGGCTGTATTAGGCGACTTCAGACAGAGGACTTCGGTCTAAATGAGCCCAAATAATAGATGCACTTTGCAGGTATACAGTTAATGACATTTAATAGTTTCAGTTCTGAGCTCAGTCGTAAGCTCAAAACCCGTGACGCCCAGAGAACCACATCTGGCCCGCAAAACAAGTCTGGTAGCATTTAAGCAATTCAATTGTTAGTAAATTAGAATTTTAAAAAAAGAAATATAAATGCACTACTGTTTATTCCATCATTAGTATAAAAGCCATTTTCACTAACAAGATGCAGGTTGTGAATTATTTTCAGCTATGACACACCACAATGGTTATGACACTAGTATGAGATTTTTTACAACTTCGCCATCATTGCTGAGTAAACCAGTTATTTCCAGTGAAAAAAAATCACAAGAAAAACAGTGATGAAGGGTTGATAAAGGGCTAAAAATGGCTAAAAGGGGATTGCATGGGGAATACAGCATAACAGAACATGCTGTTATGCTTTATTCTTTCTTTTTTAGAGGTAAAAAAAAATATCAAAGATGTGACTGTTATTTTTCCCAATACAGTATGATACAGAATGTTTTATTCTAAATATATTTAAAGCATGTTCAAATTTGTCTATATTTACTAAAGAACAGCGTCACACTTTGTATCCATTTCTATTTACATTTAATGTTGTGGCGCAACCGTTAAATACAATAGCCTCCTATCAGTTAGGCTATAGCAGCTAAAACACTGCTACAGTATAACAGCTAAAAGCCCAGTGAGGGCTGGTTCCCAATAATAATAATAATAATAATAATTATTATTATTATTATTATTATTATTATTATTATTATTATTGTTATTATTATTATTATTATTATTATTATTATTATTACAACTAAAGCCTTTAATAGAGGCATATAATTTTGTTTCTGCAATAAAAAGACTTTTGTATGCTGTTCCAACAGGATCAATAACACAGGCACAAGGATGGGCACATGCATACACCCGTAATTTGCCCTATAATAAACAAACAATATATAAACAAATGCTTTATCCTTTATGTATTAACAAACAATGAGCTATCCAATCATAATGGGCATCTACTCTACAAGGTAATAAAAAGGAAGGAACATAAATAGAGGTAACAAAGGTAATAGTGTATAAAAGATTTAAAAATATAAATATTGCTGCTGTGCTTCTTTTAGTATATTGTATGAGTATTGCTGTTTCTTATATCTAGGTTGTCCTGTGCTAGTCACTTTTCATAAACTGGACTTCAAGGATAGCATAAATTGTGCATAGAAAATACAATTACAGTCTTTAATTGTTAGCCTACATATGTTGATATCAAGTAGAATGCAGTAGCGACTAATATCTGTTTTACTAGCTCTGTATGGTTTAGTTTTCATAAATAAACAGGATAATGTAATAAGGTAAAACTATGATTGTCGCAATACATTGTCACATAAAAATAAACATTAGTTATGACAATAACTCAGCTTCTGAATTTGTTCCATAAACAGCATCTTTAATTTGACATAACTTACCGAAGGATTTCCTTGCGGGTAAAAAAAGTGCAGTCCTGCAAACATAGGAGGAGAACGAATGTTACAAATTTAAATACTCTCAACAGACTTAACAGGCTTAACACTGAAATGTCCTCATCACAACCTTGACTGATATGTAATTTATGTTAACAAAATAGTTAAAGCCTACGACCTACAAATGATCACTTGGGGCCATCACTACCTCTGAGCATGTCATCCATAAAAACAGCAGGGTTTAAGATTTCTCTCTGTAATAATGTTGTGTCTGAGAACTGCCATCGATCACATCCATGTCACATGAAACCCAGCAATACTATCATGGCACTTGTATCTGTTTATACAGTATACCATCGACAACACACATTGAGCATTGCTATTCGGTGACGGGCCTGTGGCTCAGAAAACATTGCCTGCATACAGCCAATATAGTATGTACTGACTGTTTTATTAGCTAAAGATTTATCTCTCCTTTATTATGTTCACCCTGTGTTTGCCTGCATACTTTGCTTATGCTAAAAAAAAACACCATGCCAGAAATCACAGAAGACACCTTTGAGAGTGCTTTAAAGATTTATGGCATTAGCCTTTAAATATTGTTAATTGGTCATTAATCTGAAATATTGGGACTTGCATCTGAAGCAAGGCCACAGACGCAAGAATTATTAGCACACTGGACAGATGTACTGTAATGTGTGTAAAATATTACCAAAACACAGCCTGCATATAGTAATGATTACAGTACATGATCAGAGATGAAAATGCCTTCCTGGCAATTTTCTTGTCAGGATAGGAAATCCTTTATCTAAATTAACCTCATACCATTATACTGTGATACAACAATGTATGTTAGGTAAGGAACATATACTATAAATATGTGTTAATATGTTATATGTTAAAATTACATTTAGAGAAATGATAACATATCATGCACGTATGATATGTGTGTGTGTGTGTGTGTGTGTGTGTGTGTGTGTGTGTGTGTGTGTGTGTGTGTGTGTGTGTGTGTGTGTTAACCTGCCCTTAGACTGATGTCAGGGAAAATCAATAAACACCTTCTGAGCAACTGAACATTGAGATTAAAGAATTCAGCACTATGAAATGTTAAAAAATTACCATTCATAAAAAATATCAAAATCACTTCTAAAGGTTTCTATATATGGAACAAATCAACTAGAACAAAACAGAAGTGGTAGCAACATGTGTCATGCTGGAGTGACTAATGGTGATGTGAGTTTGACTTGGCTGATCAGAGGAATCATTCTTTCAGCCAAATGGTCATGCTCTACTAGTCCAAGATCTACAATAGCAGGTGTTAATTACAGAGCATGTAGGATGCAAGCATTAATTTCTGGCTCTAGACTGTGTTTTATTTAAAAATAGCTTAAGATAAATGAAGAAAAAATATATCTTATTATAAAGTTATTTTACTTATTATAGATAGGAGACGTCATCATGTATGCCTCTGGTATGAAATCAGCTGGATTGCTTTCCCATCTACACAGTTCTAATTATTCGTTTTAAATCTTTATTGTCCCAGTAAGCAGTCATGAATTTGTAGAACTTACCAGAATTACTAGCTGAAAGACAATCCTTAGAGATTAGCTTAGTATTAATTATTAACTGGATTTATTCCAGGTTCATCAAAGGAGAGAAGAAGCTAGATGGGTCAGTAGAATTATAGCAATGGCCTAAACTTTATGCTAGCATAATAAAGGTTCTTTGTTTTTTTATGCAATGGGGGAAGGTAACAGAGTGTGGACCTGTGTGGAAGAACCTTTTCCTAAATATACTGCATATACTACACATTAGTACACAACCTATTTAATAGGATCTGGTTTAGGATATCTAAAATTCTACAAAATAGTGTTATGTAGTGATTCTAGGATTAACAACACAAACAAACCAAAATAATAATAGTAATAGTAATAATATACAATTAATACACCATAGTCACAAGACCTAAAAACCATCAACAATATGTAACATGTAATTGTATTATGCATTATGCTGTAAGTGGGACTGAAGTGTGTGAAAATGGCTGCCTTTGAGATGGTTAGACTTCGGCACAAACAATTATAGTAAGCATTTATTATATTATATATTTACCATTTTCCTGAAAACCTCATTATACAAAGCATCAAGCTTGGCCCAGTGGTCAGTTTGCTGGAGGCTTTAGATGAAATGCCAGATGAACATGGCAGTGAGTGTTACGCATTGGCCAAAGCTTATAGGAGCGGGAGCATTCTGTGATGCAGAAACGGCTGTATGAAATGTCTCATTTTTTTGCTTACATTCTTAAAAATTGGGCTTTACTATGAAGAAAAAAGGTGTAATGAAACTCATCCAAACAGTTTTGAAATTTTAAATTAAGTGCTAAGAGGCAACTATTTCAGGTCATTCAGCTTGTCATGATTACAAATTTTAATATGCATTTGTCTATGCAGATTTCATCTGCTTTATGGCTTTGATCGACTGAAACAGATGTTTAGTAGTTAATTTTGGAGAATGCATTCCCAAGATTTGGATAACGCTGAATTCCAAAAGTGAAATAACAATTTGTTAAGGCACAGATTGCAAAAGACACACATCAGGTGTAAGTTTTATGTCTCCATTTTAAAGCAGCTCAGCATCCTGCAGTAGTATACAGTATAGGACAGCAGCGTGTAAGCAGGATCCTAACAGCACTAACAAGAGGATATTTAACCTTCTGGAGCAACTGTAATTAGTTTACGTCTCCATTCATACCCTATTTTTGTAACACAACAGAAACTTGCTGTATGGTTTCCCTGATTTTTTTTTTTTTTTTTTTTTTTTTTGCAGGTGTCAGCGGTTGTGTAGGCTATGTGGTCTGTCTTTAAGCTTGATTACTAATGGGAAGGGCTGGATATACCGAGAAGTCTCTTACCTGGTAGGCGTCTAGCTGTTCATCAGTAAATATCGTCTGCTTATTACCCATCTTAGTCGAGTGATTTTCCTATCGTACAGATGCATCACATTCGGAGTTGGAGGAGTCCTGGCTTTCCTAGGCATCTATGGCATGTATACGGTGTGGCCAGACGAAAAAAAGCGTGACCGCGCATAGAATTGCAGAGCTCCGGCTTACTTATGGATGTTTGTAATGCCAATAGCACTCTCCATAAATACTTGAGTGCAAGGTGATCCGCGATCCTCCCCTCCTCGAGTGTAGAGCTTCATGAATAGCAGAACAGCCTGTAGGATTACACACGCACTCACTCCTGTTTCAGCACCCACTGCTGTCCACAGCTGCTCACACTGCCAGAGCTCAGCGGAGGCGCACACGGCAGGAAAGTGGGGAAAAGTTACACTTAGGTGACGCTAGAGGGCGTCTGCCATCAGGACAAGAGAATGGATGGATGGATGGATGGATGGATAGATAGATATAGAAGCTAAATGTTAACTAAAGAAATATTTGTCAGAGAGACATTTTGTTGAAATTATGATGTGATCATGTATAATTTGTTTTTCTAATTAAATTATATGTTTTTGTTACTTTGTAAATCTGTTCATTCATTCATCCCAAATGTTCACATTTTTACATTTTTCCTGTGTTCCATTTTAAAGTGTTCATAATACGATTGGTGTATTTTTAAGAAGCAAAGGGTTGTCACAACAAATATGACTTTTGTTTGCTATTAAAATTATTTAATGAAAAAACTCTTAATTTGCATTAAAATGCAAATCCTTCAGAAATGCAACAACAACAAAAAACTTCTGAACAGTACTGTATAATTTGAAGCAGTCCGGTTTCCTCCCACAGTCCAAATACATGCAGATTAGATTTATTGACGTTTCCCAATTGCCCGTAGTGTGTGAATGAGTGTGTGTGTGTGTATGTACTGTATGTATGCCCACCGATGGACTGGCACCCTGTCCAAGTCTCCTGGGATAGGCTTCGAGACCCTGTATACATGATTAAGCGGTAAAGACAATGAGTGAGTGAGAGTGAGTGATAATTAAGTACTTAATTGAATTAACTTCAGAATAAAATGTTCAAAACCTTAAGCAGATCAAATTATGATTTTTAAAAATATATATACACAATATATTTGTATATTTGCTAATTATCACGAGAATAGCATTAATTCGTACTATACTACTGTTTTAAGTAGTGTGTACTATTCTGCTCTGAAGTATACGGCACCTGACGTGGCTAGGGTCCTTGACATCACCCTAGTAACCAAGCAGCGTACAGTAGGTACACAGAGGAAGAAGGGGGGAAAAAAACAGAACAGGCACTTCCGGGTGATGCAAAAATATTTAGGAGTTTGTTCTGCGCGAGTTCTTACCTTTGAGCGATATATTTAGTCTGTACAGATCTGGATATTATTGGCTGTAATTAAATATGGAGTGAAATGACATTTTAAATAAAATGATAGGAAACGCGAACACGCCTGAATCAGACCCAGGCGTGCTGCAGCGTTAGCACAGCGTCCGAATTCTTCCAGAGATCAGACAAATGACCTCTAGCGGCTCTCTACTCTAATGACTGCATGAATTAGGACAAATATGGAAGCTAAAAGGGACAAAGAGCATGGTGAGTGAATTATCAGCCCCTTAAAATCACTTGTACGCAAGGGAGCTACGTCAGTCCCTCTTTAGCGCGTTAGCTCATTTGTGTAGCTTGGAAGTGGCGGTCCATTCGCTGCGGTGCTGAGTACTCCATAGTGGTTACGTTGGTCGTTAGCACATTGGATTAATTTAACTGACAATTTATTGAAGACACATTTTCGAGCAATTTCTTCACTGACGGATTAAACTGACTGACGTTTAACAGCAATTATTGTGCAGCATCTAGTTTTATATAATCTACAAGGATGAGTCATAAATCATCTGCTCTCTGACTGTAGAATCTATTTTAATTACCTATTTTAATTTCTTTTTGAAAAAAAAATACATCATTATTTTACATAATGTCCTTTTTGGAATATACAATAAACTTTCATATTCCCTGTTTAAAAAAAAAAGTTATGTAACAAGCCTCAAACCAGAAATGCACTGCAGTCTTCACTTCTTCATCAGAAATGAATCTTCATCTTCATAGGGCTGCTTTCCAGGGACACAGGTGAAAGTCCAACAGAACAAGATCAGGACTGTTGGTAGGATGCTTTAACACTTCAAAAAGAATTTTTTGGAGAGTGTCGAAGGTGTGGGCAGAAGTGTGCAGACATGCGTTTTCATGCAAGATCACAACGTTTTTGGATAGCAGTCCTGTGTAAATAGTCTGAAGTTTTGGCTTCAGCTCTTCAATAAGCATCTTACTGTAATGAGCACTATTGATTGTTGAATGTTTTTTTTTCCAACGTTTAGAGTATCGTTTCAAATTTTGTTTGCAGATCTCCAAACAATTCTTTATTTTAACAAATAACTGTAGGCTCTTATTTTGTGCAAATCAAAAGTGCCATCCATTTTTGCTCCCACTGCAGCCACAAATTAAATGATGTACCATGTTCAGACCTGCATAGCAGTGATGGTAAGACATTAACCTTGGAAGAAAAGAGCTGATAAGATAGCGTTTAGTAAAAACAGACGGTTTAGTGCGGATAATTTTTGACTCAACCTTGAAGTTCCTAAGCATTGTTATACTGCAATATTATACACATTATTTAATTTGTCTCCAGTAAGAGCTTTAGTTTAGTCATGGTGGCCTTTGAGTCTATCTCGGGAACACCGAATGAGATACGGGTCCACGTTGAAACACACTTACAGCATATGGCAATTTAGATAAGCCAATTCTCCTATCAGATTTTTGGATAGTGAGAAGAAACTGGGCATCCCAAAAAATCCACACAACACAGGGAGAACAATACCAGTCTCCACCCAGGCCCAGTATCAAACAGTGACTCTGCACCAGTGTGCTACCCATATACTGTACACAGTTTGTTTCTTTACCACTTCACCATATGCTCTTAAAATGTTAAAAATTTTATTTGCTTTGCAGAAACAGAGTGTGCAAAGATCACTCCTGGGCTCCTGAAGTCCCGAACTGGGGAATTTGATTTGGAGTCCATCTTATTTCTCAAACTAAGGAGTCTAGGTAGGTTTCCTACTGTCGTTGTTTTGAATTGTATGTACACTGTATGTAAACTGTTTAACGTGGGATATGGTTGTTTGTGTTTTAGGAATATATGATCTTGGATGCATTGGAGAATGTATAAACCTGGAAAGGCTGGACCTTTCTGGGAATAATATTACAAATTTAGCACCTCTTGCATCACTCCGACTCCTTCTTGTGCTTAATCTGTCAGCTAACAGGATTTCCAACATAGGTAAGCGAGTATAAATGTATATTGCTGAAAAAATGGTAATTTTCCAGGTTTGTGAATGTAATATGTATTAACATCTATTGTCATTTTGGAGAGCCCCTCTCTAGTTGTGAAAGTCTACAAAGTCTGAACATGGCAGGCAATCTTATTTCCAGGTATTTTGCTTCATCTGTCTTTTTTTTTCAAGGGCTCTCTTTCTTTTTATCTAAATTTATTTTTGTTTTTTTGTAACATGTAGCATTGATAGCCTCCAAGCTTTGAAGACCTTAAGGAAATTAGAGAGTATTCGGCTGAAGGACAACACTTACAATTACTCGAATTCAGGTTAGCTCTTCAATTTAAGGCTAAAGTGCTTATTAACATGAGTGTGAAGTTGTTTTCCTCACAATGTAACTTGATGCGCTCATTTCTTCCAGTTTGCAAGAACTCCTCATACAGAAACACAATCCTTGAATTGTTCCCAAACATTAAGGTGTTTGATGGTGAGGCAGCCTAAGATTTAGGCCCCATATTAATGAAATTAATAAAATATAAGTAGCCAGCCAAATAAGCATGCAAATAATTGTTTTGCATTGCTGTAGGGGAGCGGGTGGTTGGACGTGGAAGTGATCTGTACCAACTGTGCAAGGACATTGATGACACAATAAAAGGTACTGCTAATTGTAAAATATATTTGTATTTACATTTTAAACCTGTGAGTAAACTGTAATAATATCAGTTCTATAGGTTATTTATTTTTATAACAAATCTATAGGTTTCTGTTATGCTGGTCTAACTGCATTCCTTGATAACCTATACAATACCAAGAAGAAGTAAAAAGAATCAAATAACTTGTTCTTACTATTTACACATGGAAATTAGGTAAATATGACAATACGTGTAATAATTGTTTTGCAAAAGGTTAAATCCAGTTGCTCTAATATCAATATTTTACCTTTACAGCAGGCATGTACAAAAATGGCCAGCTGCCAGAAGTGCCAGACTGTAAGCCATGGGTGGAAGATGGGTTTTGGGAGATAAAGAGATCAAATAATGCCATTGTTGAAGAAGCCTACAAACAATTTAATGGTAATACCTTTAGTTTATATTTCATTTTTGATATTTGGTTCAGTGCTATGCTTTACGTTCTACAGTATATATAGTATAAGGATATATAAACACACAACAGTTATTAGTTAAACATGTTGGTTGCTGCCTTATTTTCTGTCACCTTCTTATTTAACAGATGTTCTTCATGAATGCAGGCTGCTAAACAGAAGAGCAGCTCATGCGATTTCACAAACTGAGAGGACACTTGGCCTCAAAAACCCACCAAAGCAGTATTCTGTTTGAAATGAGCGCCTACCGCACACACATCACCAGTGTACAACTTCTGAATATTTAGTGCTAAGAGCACAATGTTTTAGTTACTGTACTGCCACTGCTGACCTCACATTTATAGACTTGAAACTCAGGATGTTCAAACTGAGATTTAGAATTGTCACACAAAGCTGTATAAGGTCTGCTATTGCTTTTGACAGTACTGGCTTTTAGATGGCGAAGAGAAATGTCTGTTGTGATGTAGTTTTGCTTGAAATTATTCACCCTTGTTTTTTCCTATGATACAATCTTATTACTTTTTATTGTGTTTTTTTTTTGTTTGTTTGTTTACATTTTGGCAGTTTCTGACCTACCCCATTTTTGTGATTGATTTAAATAGAAAAACACTCTACCATAAGTGTCGTTTTGTCCTCTTTTTAACACTTTAACACTAAAATTAGCTGGATACACTATAATCTTTTAATGAAGAATTTAAAATTATGTGTGGGACAGTGGCTCAGTTAAGTAGTATTAATACATTACACCTCCAGGGTCTCTGTTTCAATCCTGGGCATGGGATATACACTGCTACAAAATCACTTGCAAAATTTTGCCTTGTTACAGTTGCTTGCTGTTTAAAAAATAAGAAGGAAAGAACCACCTCAGCACCATTACAATTGCAAAAAAATTAACTATAAAAGTGAAGATTACAGTTTACAGCACTCTTACTGTACATAGCAGCGTGAACAATGTGACAAATATTAAGTATGATAGTAGCCAAGGGTTGAGTGTGAGAAAAAAAAGACATTATAGGACAAAGTATAAGTTATATAAAGTCAGTATTGATTGTATGAATATTGATAATACATAGATTTAAATAAATTTAAGTATTTTCCAAGTAGTAACATAAAATAAAGCAAAGCTAAGATTTTTCCCCAGTTTGACTGGGTGACAATAGGATTAGAGGCAATATGAATTGAGTTCACCTGCTTTCTGACACTTCTTATTGTGAAGGAATGATACAATTAATGAGACGCAATTGTACATCGCCATCTTGTGGCTGTTCGATTCATAAACCAGCCAACCGTCAAAGTTCCATTTGTGTTCTTATAAAATGGTTTATTCTGATAAACCGGGATAAAAAAGACATAACCATATGCATGATTTCTATTTTAACATTTTCAAAGTCTTGAACATATGTGTGTGTGTGTTTTTATCATTTACAGTATTATACAAACATCTTGAGCCAACCCTCATTTTTTCATATTAAATTACATTTAATAAAATTATGTAGGTTAAATAAAAATAAATAGGAACAAATGTTGTACTGTGACAGGCTGCAAAGTGCCTAAAGATACTATTTAAAAACTGGCTGTTTATGTAACAACCTCAGCAGAACATTTCACATTTCCCCTCTTGGTTCATGCCAACATCATGAAAAAGTTGTGAAAAATAATATTGAAGCTTACAGTACCAGTCAAAAGTTTGGACACACCTTCTAATTTCTTATCGTCTTTGCTGATTTTTATTTCTTTCTACATTGCAAAAGAATGCTGAAGGTGTCTAAGATATGCAATAATCTTCTTTGAACATTTGATTGTGGGATGTTTGTCTGCTATTTATGCTCTGTAAAGCCTTAATAACAATTCTAATCTGATATGCTGTTAATTGGTTATTTTACTCTAAATGAAATTCTCCTGTCCAGCAGAGGTAAGTTTTGGTCTTGCTTTCCTGGGATGGTCTTCAGTGGTGTTGGATGGGTTTTGGAAATGTACTTGACAATACTGTTTTTGCAAGAACTGTTCCAGAACAGCTGACCTTCATATCATAACAAATGACTGTTGTTGTTTCTTAATTACTTAATGCCATATGAACTGTATTATTTCATAGTTGGGAAAAATCCAGTATTGTTATAGAATGTAGAAAATCTATCTAAACTTGAATCCAAACATTTGACTGGTACTATATGTATTTTTTTCCATCTAAATATCTTTAAACACAGGATCCTTATAGGCTGCACCAAGAATTTTATTTCTTTCGTCATTTTATTTCTAACTCTGCATAGTTTTGACTTTCACTTATCAGGCCAGAAAACACATACTGTTAAGTGTAACTGTATCAATTTTATTGATGTCCAACTAAACCTGAATTCACCCTCATTCAAGAAAAAAAAAGTTATTTCACTAGTTCTGGGGCAAATTTAAGATGGTGTGCAGCACTACATTCCAAGTGATATATCCCACTTATAAAGTACATTTGAATCTCTTTTTTTTTGTGGATTGTTCCCCGATTTTCTCCCTAATTTAGTCGTGTCCAATTCCTCCCCGTCACTAGGGGGCTCCCACTACCACTCAGCCGGGAGGGCAAAGACTATCACGTCTTTCTTCCGAACCACGTGACGCCAGCCGACCGCATCTTTTCGAACCGCTCGCTTACAAATCGTTGGGTGCGGCGTAACACACTCGTAGGACAGCGCTTCCGCTTTCGTGAGCTCACGGACGCCCCTGATTGGCTGTAGAGCCGTGATTAATGTGGGAGCATTAAGTTCCTCTCATCCCTCAATCAGCTCTCTCTAGGCCTCCGGCTGTGAGAGGTAACAGCATCACCCGTGGATCGAACTCTTAGGGCGAGCACTTTACCACTGCGCCACTCGGAGGCGCACATTTGAATCTTGAATCTATCTGTAGATTATAATTGCACAGTGACATCCAGTCCAGCAGGGGATGCGGTCTGAAAGTCTGCTAGTGTTATTTTCTCAACTTGCAGCAGATTTCTATGGTTGCCAGATTGAGTATAACCTCTTTTGCATTGCTGTGATTATATAGACAAAATAATGTATTAATATGACCATCTTAAGAAGGTTTTATTTCTGTTATTACCTGAAGGTTGAAGGAAAATCTGATTTAATTGAGAACAGACGATATTGATGCTCGCCCGTGTGAAATCTTTATTATCCTCTCGGAGATCATGTATTAGCATTGGTGAAATGACTGATATAAGATCAGTCCTCGAAGTAAAATTAATTAATAATATTATGTCCATTATCCCTTGCGTTTAACTATTAGATTACGATATAAAGTCGTGTGTTAACGACACCAGATATGGAAGGCACGACATGGCAACCCGTGAGCCTCTTCCTCCTCCCAGCTGAGGATGAAGCGCGCGCTGGCTTTCTGCGTTGAAGCTCTCAGACTCTCGGCTGCTCCCGGAAGATGGCTGGGAACGCGTGGAGGTCAACGGTAAGAACTGCGCAGTACAGCACTGACGAAGCGTCAGCTAGCGACACCAGATACAGGACATAAGATATACCAGTGGATCATCACTGCGACACTGGTGTGAGGGAGAAATGAGCAGAAAGGAGAGAGAATGTAGAGGTTTGATATCTGTAGGATGCCAGGACGGGCCCTGTGCGCGTGCGCTCTCTCGTGCCCTTCATTCCTCTATCACCGATTACAGTTTAACGGCTTTAACTCGGGATCAATCGATCACTTTAGTCTGACGTAACAGTAAGTAACACTGATCTGTCATAAAGAGGTTGTCAATTTATAATTCTATCGCCTTGTTAAGTTCTCTTTCCAGTCTTGGTGGTTAGCTGAAAATTAGCTCGTTTAGCACCGGCAGAATTAGCAAAGATGCTAAAGCATGACTATTCTCTTCTTAGCTGAGATACCAAACCGCACACTGCTCGCGGACTGACGCTTGCACTTTGTATTTAATATCTAATGTCTGAGTCCTGTATCTTTGTCAAGTCCATGATGCAGAGAAAATGCTGCTTGCCTTTTGCAGTAGGGATGCAGTGAGCGCCTCAGTGGCCAGAGGAAAGCGCAGGGCTTAGCTTCATGTGGATAAATGAGATCATTTTTATTTGAAAAGCATTTATCATCTATGAAGGGTGATAAGATCGTTTCAGGCTGAATTAGATTTCTTATAGTAATCCAGTGAAAGATTTTAAATATTTTTATTAGTATTGGTGTGATGATTTCCTGAGGATAACCAACAACCTGTAGGAAGTACAGACAAACTAATGGATATCATTCAATCACTCTTCATCTATACTGCTTTATCTTGTATGCAAGGTTGCTGGGGGCCTGGAGCCTATCACAGGAGACTTGGGGCACGAGGCAGGGTACACCTTGGACAGTCACAAAGTGCACACGCACGCGCACACACACACACATGCTAATCCATCACAGGGCATACACTCATTTACATACTACAGGCAATTTGGGAACACAGATTAGCCTAATCTGCATGTATGGACTGTGGGAGGAAACCCACCAAGCACAGGGAGAACATGAACTTTCACACAGATCCGAATCTGGAAGCAAACCCATGGCGACAATGCTAATCATTAAGCCACTGTGCTGTCACCAATAGATGCATTGATGAATAAAGGATTTTAAAGGATACACAAGTCGTTTATTCGGTTTCTGTGAATGTTTTTCTAGGAAAGGTGTTTAACACTTGCATTTAGTGGGCACTTTGTTAAAACACATGCTTTTTTTAGGCAGTAATTCAGTAACATTTTCATGCGACAAAAGAGCAATGGATAAAGTCATGCACATGAGTGATTCAGTTATAGTTCATGACAAACATTAGTTAATTGCTAAGTTTGTTTGATTTTATAAAATCAAGATGCCTGAATCTCAATATGAATCAAATCAGCATCTGGGTATCATGATAATGTCGTATCGGTTCGTCCCTGGTGATTTCCGTGCCTAAAAATCATATAATTTCCCATTTTTCTTTTCCTTTTTTGACTCTTCTACTTGAGTGACCAGGACATGTGGCACAACCTTGTTTTACACACTATTACTATACTTTCATCAGATGTTAAAGAATAGCTTGATAATTCAGCAGTTGAGCCTTTTGTTATCCTGTTTCCTCAGCACAGTTTTATCTTTATGTACCCCGGTGTGTTTGTACTTATATCGTTGCCATTCTTTAGCCATCAGTCTTTAGCATGTAAGTGGCAAGCTTCTAGCATAGGCATAAACATGAGTAACCAGTATTACTGCCAATTCCAAGAGACATGCTTAGCAGAAACATCTGATTGGCTGAGAGTGAGAGATTTACTTCTTTAGTAAACAGTCAAATTGCACAATAACTTGCTTGCTCCAGCAACTTCAAATATATGAGCACTGGCTTGCATAGACATGCACTAACCTTTAGTCAAAACTCTGTGCCATCATGCAAAACATGTCTGTGCCTTATAAATCATTCTCTTATACATTTATAGTGGTACAGTGTCTGTCATAAACTGACAAACCTCATGCATCTGCTTGACTTTCCTCTGAAGTTCTCGACTCTAGTGAAGTACTGTAACTAAGTCTTGTTCCTGTGCCACTGTTTGTTTGTTTGTTTGTTTTTGCAGCTGTCTCGTGTTTTGGGTGCACTGACAAGCCAAACACCGCCCAAAACATTTTCCAGAGGAGTAAGTTTAAAAATATATATATATATTTTAATTATTTATTAAATGTTACATTATGCCATATATCTGCACTGCTGAACTCACTTTGCTAATGAGAGTCTCTGGAAGGCTTTTAAAGTTAACAAACATTGTTGTAGTTCACCTAATGTTATTCTGAGTAGTGTTGTCATGGAAACTGTCTGCTTGGTATCCAGTGCAGCTTTTGGGCATTCTTCACACAGACTGCAAAGTCTTGCATTATTTATAATAATAATTTGTATGAAAACCTTTTTACTAGGCTTAACAACCAAGTGATGGGTAATTAAAATTGCACGAATTAGCCATGGCTTTTGTCATTTTTGCTGTTATTATGCTTTCTTAGCTCTTTCTGCTAATGTCACACAAAATTAAAAATGAATAAATAAATAAATAAAGTACTCTACAGTAAAGCCTGAGTACAGGGGACCTGAAAAGCATTACTTTCTGGTAGCACTTACTTTTGCATCATGTCCTCATTCTAAGCTATAATGTGGCACTGAACCTATGTTTTTGTTCTCTTTGATTTCTAGCTGCAAACTGTAACCCTAATTCCAGGAGATGGAATTGGTCCTGAGATCTCCACAGCTGTGGCAAAGATATTTGAAGCAGCTAAAGTAAGAGACAAACAGAAATGTCTAATTCCTTCTCCTTTTCCATTACTAGTGGAAAGTTTGCATGTCATAAATTTAACTGGACCCTGCTGCATTAAGCCAGTTTTCTGAATCTACCAGTATTACCAGTTAGTTTATATGCAAATAATTTCCCCAATATATACTACATATTTAGCCCTTTTTTCTTTTTTAATTGTAGGTTCCTATTCAGTGGGAGGAGAGGAACGTGACTGCTATCAAAGGACCTGGAGGAAAATGGATGATCCCTCCTGAAGCCAAAGAGTCAATGGACAGAAGCAAAATCGGATTGAAGGGTACATTCACACACATTAGCCACCACATCTTGGTTTATTACGTTTTCTGTTTTTATTCATAATCTGACTGCTGATGCTTAGGACCCCTGAAGACCCCTATTGCTGCTGGCCATCCTTCCATGAACCTGCTGCTTAGAAAGACATTCGACCTGTATGCCAACGTGCGTCCCTGCGTGTCCATCGAGGGCTACAAGACACCTTACACAGATGTAGACCTGGTTACCATCAGAGAAAACACTGAGGGAGAGTACAGTGGAATTGAACATGTGGTATGTGCATAACAGTAAGATGGGTAATTAATAATTTTTTTTTTTTATTCCAAAGGGAAATTAAATAAATAACCTGTAGGTTTCTATGCTTAAAAGCCTTTTAAAAACATGTATTTTGTATTAATTGTACAACAAACTAAGCTGATCCTATGAGGCATGGACTACAGAAGGCCTCTGAAGGTGTGCTGCGGTATCTGCTACCAAGACGTTAGCACATCTGGTACTTTTAATTCCTGTAAATTTCAAGATGGAGCCTCTATGGTTCAGACTTGTTTATCCAGCTCATCTCACAGATACCTGATCAGATCTGGGATCCTGAGAACT
Source organism: Clarias macrocephalus (assembly GCA_011419295.1). Lineage (NCBI taxonomy): Eukaryota > Metazoa > Chordata > Actinopteri > Siluriformes > Clariidae > Clarias > Clarias macrocephalus. The sequence goes on from JAAGKR010001151.1 coordinate 16,369, forward strand.
GAGAATTTTAGGAGCCAGGTTAACACCTCAAACTCTATCATGTTCCTTAAACCACTAGATCAGTGTTTGCAATGTGGAAGGGTGAATTATCCTGCTGAAAGAGGTCCTTGCTGCTAGGGAAGACCATATGACTGCCATAAAGGGTTGTACTTAGCATGGAACAATATTTAGTTAGGTGGTACATGTCAGTAACATTGCCCAGAGCATTACACTGCCTGTACTGGCTTGCCTTCTTCTCATCGTGCATCCTGGTGCCATCACTTCCACAGATAAATGATGCATACTCATTATTCATCCGACCAGGCCTCAGTTGCTCCATTGCCCCCTACACAGAAACAGCACAGTTATATTATAACTAGTATTAATGTTTTCAGCAATTTATGCTAGAGTAGTTCTTGTGTTTGGATCAGACCTTGGTGTTAGCATTAGATGATAATAATAATAATAATCAATTATTTGTCACATGTACTTTGCACAGCACAGTGAAATAATTTTTTGCATATCTCAGTAAGGCTGCTGTGGTCAGGTCATAGGGTCAGCTAGCATACAGCACCCCTGGAGCAGATAGGGTTAAGGGCCTTGCTCAAGGGCTCAACAGTGGTAGTTCTTCCAATCTTCTGAACAGTAACCCAGCAATTCACAGCCTTAACTGTTTGAGCTACCACTGCCCTAGACTCTGACACTGGTTCGCAATTTGTTTTTCTTCTGACCACGTTTTGGTACGCCCCACAAGACCCGCTGTTCTGCTCTCTCCCAGTCATCTAGCCAGAGTAACACAGTTGCTTAGAGTATGTTTGCTCGTGCTTCCAACACATCAACATTGAAAGCTGCCTTATATTAACCCCCTTCTTGGAGAATGCCATTGCAACAAGATAATAAAGTGTTAACCTAATATCATTTGTTTTAATATAAGAGAGATAAATGTACATATTTGTTAATAACATTATTATTATGTTATAATACATCATAAAGAATTAATGCACCATTTTTCTCTAAATAGCATGGCACTTCTTTTAAATTCTTTTTTCCTTGACACTGAAGTACTCCACTTCACTTCAACCCTGTAATAACAGCCAAAAACACAATACAAATCTGCAGCTTTAATGTAAAAAAAAAAAAATCCACAAGCTGCATATTTGTATTATATTTGTGGGCTGTTATTACATTGGCAGGTGTTGCACACCCCCACTACCAGCTGCTTTGTTAACCCCTTAACCTTAGTAGGGGCTCAAGGCCCGTGGCACTACTTTTAACACCTTTGTTGTCTGTCCATTTTTTTCTGTATTCCAACGAACATGCCCACATTCATCCATCTCTCTTCTGTGGTCATGTTAAACAGAATACTGTATGTATCCCACAATATTCTATATATGCTTTATAGTGTATATACCCGTGATCTGGAGTAGCTCAGTGGTTAAGCTCAGTGGTTCAGAAGGTCCCAGGTTCAAACCCCACGACCACCTCAACTGCTCAGATGTATAATGAGAGAAAGATGTATGTCGCTCTGGACAAGGGCGTCTGCCAAATGCTGTAATGTAAATAAATATTATACACAATGTTTGATTCATACAAACAGTTGTGTTAAACCTTGGTCTGGGTCAGAGTGCTCTCATCTCTGCTATCCAGTTCTTGTAAACCTTTTGGAAATGATGAACTGTTCAGTGTATTGCATGGTTAGTCATCCCAGTAACTGTTTGCCTAATGTTTTCCTGTTTTGTGGCAGATTGTAGATGGAGTTGTACAGAGTATCAAGCTGATTACAGAAGAAGCCAGCCGTCGCATTGCTGAGTACGCCTTTGAGTACGCCAGGAATAATCAGAGAACCAGTGTAACCGCTGTTCACAAGGCCAACATCATGTCAGTTTGCTCTCTGTTGTCTGGCTATGTGTTTCACAGTAATGAAATGTATATCCCAGAAGAATATATAAAATACAGTATCAGTCAATGATTGGACACAAGTTTGTATTTATTTTCTACATTCTAGAACAATATTATACTTTTTCAGAACTATGAAATAACACGGGCGGCATGGTGGTGTAGTGGTTAGCACTGTCGCCTTGCACCTCCAGGGTCCGGGTTGATTCCCAGCCTGGTTTGATTCCCGTCTCTGTGTGCATGGAGTTTGAACCCACCCCGTCCTTGGTGGGTTTCCTCTGGGTATTCCAGTTTCCTCCCACAGTCCAAAGACATGTAGGTTAGGTTAATTTGGTGTTCCCAAATTCACTGTGTGTGTGCCCTGCGATGGATTGGCACCCTGTCCAGGGTGTATCCTGCCTGTCTCCTGGGATTGGCTCCAAGTATCCCATGACCATGAATACAGGATTAAGCGGTATAGATAATGATGAGTGAGTGAGTGAAATAACACATGGTATTAGGTAAGTAAGTAACAACAACAGTCAGTTGTTATTTTAGGACACAAAGGTCAGCTGTTCTGGGAGAGTTTCTGCAACTCCATTGTCAAGTGCATTTGTAAAAACCATCAAGCACCATGATGGAACTGGCTCTCATGAAGATCATCCCAGGAAAGCAAGACCAAAACTTTCCACTGCTTCAAAAATGACCAAATAACAGCACCTCAGATGGAAACTATTATGAAGGCTTTAGAGAGCATAGGGATCAGACACATCTCAATATCAACTGTTCAAAGAGATTGTTGCATATTTTTGATGCCTTCAGCATTGTTTTACAAATAAAAATCAAGAAAGAACATAGAACTGGAAGGTGTGTGCAAACTTTTGACTGGTAGTGTATATATTAACTGTGGATATAGGAAATGCTCGTGACACAGCTGGTATGTATGTATAAATATTACCAAAATGTAACTTGGATGTTCTGCTCGTTGTCTGTTCCACAGGCGTATGTCTGATGGGCTGTTTCTGAGGAAGTGCAGAGAGGTGGCTGAGAACTACAAGGATGTCAAATTCACTGAAATGTACCTGGATACAGTGTGTCTGAATGTATGTATTTATTTAACCCTACGCATTGAGTAGTAAATAATAACAGTGGTTCCATCGTCTATGGTTTAGGAGCAACATTTATTATGTTTACCTCTTGTTACAATTAAGCAGCTTAACTTTTTCAAGTTAAGCTTGAAAGCAGTAGTCAGATGAAACATAAATACAATTAACATCCCTAAAAGTCCAATTCGCTGAAGTGGGAAAGGACATGGGACATGAAATGAGCATTCGTTTCTGATGGTTACTTGTGTTTCACATTTATCTAGATCAATTTAGAATTTTGTATAATTTTGTGAGCGTCTATGGTTTGATGCTGTAGAAAACAGCTAGATGAGATTGTGGGACATTTGATTGGTAAAATGATGGAGCTACCAGACTTCTACTTTTCTTTCTACTGCTTGACATATATTTAGTAGGCACACCCTCAACGATGCTACGAAAATATCCCCCAGAATGCCATTTTCAAGATCTGTTTGGAACCTGTGCTAAACCACTTTGCTTCTCTGACTCCTAGCTTGCTATTATCTATTGTTGTTGGTATCTACTGTAGTTGAAAAATAAACATTGCCCCATTAATCTTTCCAAAATCACATCCACCTGAAACATGCTGCTGATTCATGCAGCTTACTCAGTTCCAGTTTTGCTCTTTTTAAAATGGCCCACATTTTATTACAACTAAGCGAAGTGTACGGGAAGAAAAACTGCAGTCCATTTTTCCCACTTTCTCCTAATAACAAGATTGCTAATTTTGGAGTCATGACCATGACTTATTTCTAGTGTCTCAGTCTTTTACATCTTGTGTTTTTCTTCCTATTTTTAGATGGTGCAGGATCCTACTCAGTTTGATGTGCTTGTTATGCCAAATCTGTATGGTGATATATTGAGGTTGGTTCTAATATTATAATTTGTTACAGTATGTGTAATTATGATTTATGTGGGAGAAAATCATTCTTGGATTACTCTGTATGTTTTATGTTTACTGGCCAGCAGAGTGTCATTCTGGTATGTGATGATATATTTCAGTGATCTATGTGCCGGATTAATCGGAGGTCTTGGAGTGACGCCTAGTGGCAACATTGGCGCAAATGGTGTTGCAATATTTGAATCGGTATGTGAGGTTTCTTTTATTCTGAATGAAATTCTTTCTGAAGCACACATGTCTACCCATATCTCTTGTCAATTTCAGTCAATACTGTATATCCAGTTTTCACTACTATGAGTTTGTGTGTCTCCCACAGGTGCATGGAACGGCCCCTGATATTGCTGGGAAGGACCTGGCCAACCCTACTGCTCTGCTCCTGAGTGCAGTGATGATGCTGCGGCACATGGGACTGCACGGATATGCCAAGAAAATTGAAACCGCCTGCTATGACACAATCCGAGACAAAAAGGTATAAAATTAATTGAAATGGCAAAATGGTGTCCAAACATAAACAATTCAAAATGTGTGTTAAACCAAAAAATGTGTATGCTTTATTATTTTAGGTTTTGACCAAAGACCTTGGTGGAAATTCCAAATGTTCAGAGTTCACAGCTGAGATTTGCAGGCGAGTACAGGACATGGACTGAGACAGCATTTGAGAATGTTGCCGGTTATCTGTGATTGGGTTCATACCCCCAAAAGGCACAGACAATATAATTTGCCTTCGTATCATTCTACCTGTATCTGCGCACAATTATGCTATAAATATATGTGTATCTGTTGAAATAGAATGACTGAGTGTTCACTCAAAAATGTCTTATGTTTATTTCACCTCCAAAAGAAACAAAAAAAGAAACCATTTGTCAAAAATATAAATGTGTAAAATGTGTTTTTCTCTGTCAGATTAACTGAATAACCTAAGATATATCCTTAATTTATTGACTGGAGATTTTCTCTGGTCCTTCATGTTTTAACATGACAACTTTATCCCTGGGTTAATGACTGTAAAACTGGTCGAATTAAGAGAGAAAAGTACATTAAAGTTGCTGATATTTTGAACATAAGTTGCTGGTCTGTACTTTCTACATATTTAGAATTGTAAGTTTAAGTCAGGTATATTAAATAATAAATGATTGTTATACAATATAGTTATTAGATCTTGGGGTCCTGGATACATGATTTCTCTGGTTGAGAAAAGCACAGCCACAAAGCTTATGATCCATCAGGGATTGAACAGCTGTTCCTGACTGTATAAAGCAGGATTGATGATTTGTTCCGATTGATGCGTATATATTTTTAACTCTCATAGTCACTATTACACTTCACATTGTTTTATGTGAAGGATAACCATGTCATTACTGTAGATGCTGACACGATGACAAAATGTCCTGCTTACTCAACATAACATCTTAAATGTATTCCATTTTATTATATCATTATTCCTCTTGTATGTCTAACAAAAATATCCACTGAATCTAAAAACATAATGTTCTTGAACCTGTTCATGAGAGTTTATCTTTTTAGATTCTGGGTGTCAGACTCCAGTCAGTGATGTACAGTAGATACAATATGGGAAGACATTTTGTTTTTTTAAAGCAAAACAAATTCAGCTCTGATAAGCTTTGGTAATTAGCAGATGAAGTAACTGAATTGTGTGTGATCAGTGAGGTAGAATGCTAGTGACAATCCTAGTCTAGTCTTGTTAGCTGTAGTTCCTTTTTCATTCTCTGTAGAAATTTTCTATTTCATTGTGGTACATCTTCAGAACAAAAGATCGGCGTAGTTTCATTGTTGGGCCTAAAAATGACAAATTATTACATAAATGTGCTGCTGAATTAAACAAACTAGTTAATCCCAGCATGAAAGTGGAACTCACCTAACTCTCCCCCAAGGACTGAGAAGTCTTTCCCTAAAATCGTCCATTTCTGAATACGCTGGGCGTTGGAGTTGGCCTTAGCGTTGACTCTGTCGATACCCTCCTGAACGATCTGGTTGACTACTTGATTTTTCCCCCCAATTACATCAGAGACCTTTGTTGCCCCGATGCTGTGGTGTTGAAAGTATTCCACAGTGTCAGAAGTAAGATTGTCAGTGGGTTCCATGGTTTCAGCATTGGTGACACACTGTTTGGGGGAAAAGAAATCATTGAAATATTTAATTATTAGTTTCAATTAGATGATCCAGGTTTTTTTTTTTTTTTTGAGGTGTAATTTACTTTTACAGTTACTATTTACAAGTACAATTCGGTCATACCTTAATTGTAAGCAGCATTGAGAGAAACTTCCTCTTGTCCCCAATCAGAATGGCATTACTGATTATAGGCAGCTCCTTTTTCACAGCATCCTCTATAGGAACTGGTGGGACATTCTCTCCACCGGCAGTTATGATCAACTCTAAACAGAAACGAGTACACTGTTAAATTGTTCACCATGAAATGCAGAGACTGTATCTATGTGAAAGTATGCATTTAAATAAAGTGAGCCTTTAGATGTAGTTAATGAATCATGATGTATTTACCCTTTATCCTTCCAGTAATGTAAAGGAAACCGTCTTCATCTGTTTTGCCCAAGTCTCCAGAATGCAGCCAGCCATCCTCATCCAAGGTTTCTTTGGTTTTATCCTCCATGTTGAGATAGCCCATAAAGATAGTCCGACCCCAAAGGCACACCTCTCCGACACCATCAGTATCAACGTTCACGAGTTTATATCTGCAGCCAGGAACCACTTTGCCACAACTATAAGATAAAAGTGAAAATATATATTTTATCAAGTGTAGTTAAATTGGTTGAAGAAGAAGAGGAGGAAGGTCTGTGCATAGGCAGAGAGAGAGAAGAGTAAAGGCAAGAGTTTAGGAGTGACAGTAGGGGCTTTGACTGTTGGCACTATGACAGGAAAGGCAAGAGGGTTGGTTGACATGATGCAGCGAAGGAAGGTGGATATACTGTGTGTCCAGGAGACCAGGTGGAAAGGTAACAAGCCAAGAAGCTTAGGAGCAGATTTCAAGTCATTTTACCATGTTGTGGATAGAAAAAGAAATGGAGTAGAGTTGTCCTAAAAGAGGAGTTTGTAAGTAATGTTCTGGAGGTGAAAAGAGTATCAGATAGAGTGATGAGTCTGAAGCTGGAAATTAAAGGTGTGATGTGCAATGTTGCCAGTGGTTATGCCTCACAGGTAGGGTTTGAGTTAGAAGAGAAGGAGAAATACTAGAGTGAGTTAGATGAAGTGATGCAGAGCAGAGAACAAAGTAGTGGAAGTTGAAAAAGGAAGAATGTTGTACAGTTTTCAGGGAGGAGTTGAGACAGGCTCTGGGTTGTCAGGAGGTGCTTCCAGTTGACTGGACAACTAGAGCTAATGCATCAGGGAGACAGGTACGAGGGTACTTGGTGTATCATCAGGAAAGTGAAAAGTGGACAAGGAGACTTGGTGGCCGAACGTGGAAGTCCAGGAGTGTATACATAGAAAAAGGTTAGCTAAGAAGAAGTGGTACACTGAGAGGACTGCAGAGAGTAGACATGAGTACAGGGAGATGCAGTATAAGGTGATGGTAGAGGTGTCAAAGCCCAAAAAAGAGCATGTAAGGACTTATGTGCTACAATAGGTTGGGCAGTAAGGAGGGAGAGGTGTATCTGTACAGGTTAGTGAGGCAGAGAGATAGAGATGGAAAGGATGTGCAGCAGGTTAGAGTGATTAAAGATAGGGATGAAAATGTAGGTGCCAGGAAGATAATGGGACGATGGAAGGAGTACTTCAAAAAAGTTGATGAATAAGGGAAATGAAAGAGAATGAAGAGTAAAAGAGGTGCCTGTTGTGGGGCAGGAAGGAGCAAAAATCAGTAAGAGTTGGGTTGAGGAAGCCGTTGCAGCAGAGGAAGAGTGAAAAGACTGGTCCTGATGACATACCTGTGAAGGTATGGAAGTGCTTAGGAGAGGTGGCAGTAGAGTTTATGACTAGTTTGTTTAACAAGCTCTTGGCGAGTGAGAGAATCCCAGAAGAATGGAGGAGAAGAGTATTGGTGTCGATCTTTAAAAAAAAAAGGGAGATTTGCAGAGCTGTGGCAACTACAGAGGAATAAAGCTGATGAGCCATACAATGAAGTTTTGGGAATGAGTAGTGAAAGCTAAGTTAAGGGCAGAGGTGAGCATTTGCGAGCAGCAATATGGTTTCATGACTAGAAAGAGTATAAAATATGCATTATTTGATTTGAGGATGCTGATGGAGAAGTACAGAGAGGGTAATAAGGAGTTGCATTTGTCTTTGTAGCTTTAGAGAAAGCGTATGACAGGGTGCCGAGATAGGAGCGGTGGTATTGTATGAGGAAGTCTGGACTGGCAGAGAAGTATGTTAGAGTGGTCTAGAGGAAGACCAAAGAGGAGATTTATGGATGCAGTGAGAGAATACATAAAGTTAGTTGGTGTGAGAGAAGAGGATGCAGAGGATAGGGTGAGATGGAGGCAGATGATTCACTGTGGCAACACCTGAAAGTGAACAGCCGAAAGACAAAGAAGAAAAAAATCTAATTCTGTTACCTACTGTATGCTGGAAGGATAATTAGTTTTTCTGTAATACAACTCACCTTAGCCGCTTGTAAACGCTTGGACCAGACATAAAATGAGGCCCGCTGCTTTCACTCATGCCATAAGCCTCATTTAACCTAATGTTGAGTCCAAGGAAGAACTGGACTGTATCGTTTCCGAGAGGAGCTGCACCAGAGAAGAACTTTTCACAACAAGAGAAGCCCAGCTCGGCACGGAGTTTTTCAAGGACCAGCGTATCTGCTAGAGTGAAGAGAATTGATCTCTCCTCATCCCTGTAATAAAAATATTTGCAGGAAACAAAAATCATTTATTTTAATTATGTTACAACAACTTGGATGTGTAAATTCAGACTACATTTGTGCAATTATCTCATTAAGAACCTTTGGTTAGCCTCCAAACCAACAGACATGGCCCAGGTCAGCAGTTTCTTTTTTATGTATCCACAATGTGAGACAGCCTCCTTTATTTTCTCCATTATTTTTTCCCAAACACGAGGTACTCCCATATGGGATGAAGGGTTGACCTCTTTCAAAGTCTCGATCAAGCTGCCCTTGAATAGAAACACATCATATAAATAGGAAGTGCGCTTAATTTCTAAGCTAATGTTACTTAGTAGTGTGTGCTATTTTAATAATATATACATAATACATACATAATACATTCTGTACATTATGTAATAATATACATAATACATTCTGTATTTATGCACCTTTAAAGCATCAGGCTGTGCGAAAAAGACCAACTCGCCCCACTGAATTCCTGTCCACAGGTCATAGATCTGAGCAGCAATATGGCTGAGGGGGAGGTAGCTCACTATTGATTCCTGTTTTATCTCAGCTGGCTGCATGTCTCCAGCCCTGCTCACATGGTGAGATGTCCAGGTGATCTACCAAAGTCCAACATACAAAAGGTTGTTACTCTAAAAATACATACTGTACATAAGAAAGATTACATGAAGGCCCTGATATATTAAGCATGAGTAAATATATTAAGTGCGAACTTTATATCCTTGTGGCACACTAATTTCAGTCAGATGAGAAAAATACCATATCATGTCCATTTAGTTTATTGGCTTAGGGGATTTTAAGTGCAAAGTACAAAAGGGTGGTATATATGTAAATAGAATCATTTGCTCAGGCATTGTGATTTAGCACAACCTGCCATCCAAGGTCAGGTATTAAACTTGCAATACAATTTGCATTTATACTGATTTCTGTCATTTAAAGGCGAAATAAAATATCTCAAGTATCTCAAAATAATGTAAAATTTCTCAGAATCATGACGTACTACAGTGAATTTGGTTCTACATATTCTGGTCTCTGATGCCTGCCAGTATTTCCCAGTCAGCATTCGTACTCATGACACTAAGCATGTCCTTTTCAACTCTTAAAAATGCATCCAGTAATATATTCCTTTATAATAAATCAGGGCTTAATTTACAAAAATGCCTCTATTATTGCCTGAAAATTAGCGCAAAGCACTGCAGGTACATAAATTTAGTTCTTCAACTAATGGCACAAGCAGCGTTTAGTAAACACAACATAACTTAACCAATAATTCTGAATGTGCAGAATATTATTAATCCACTTTATTATCTATGGCGTCAACAGGTGTTTTTATAGTTTTCAATAAATTTGCATTTTAGTCCTTAACTTGAGAAAAGCAACTTTTTTTATAGTAATTTATATATATATATATATATATATATATATATATATATATATATATATATATATATATATATATTTTTTTTTTTTTTTTTATGTATTTATGTTTGTGGAAAACCAATTCTACCATCTTTGTAGCTGCAAGCGGATGCAAATAGATGCATAGTTTACATCTGTGCTACACAAAGGATAATGAATAACTGTTATAATCATAAAGTAATATTAATGGTCAAAGGCAAAGGAAGCACAAGCCATCCATAACATTAACACATTTCTTTGCTTACTCTATTGAGTGAACCCTGAGTAAATGTACACCTACATTGTCGTGACTGAGCATCACTCCTTTTGGCATGCCTGTGGTTCCTGATGTGTAGATAAGCACACAGCATTGATTGGCTTTCTGACTACTGATGATGTCATCAAGGATTTTGTCTGGAATCTCCAGACCCAGGCTCATGAACTCCTCCCACTGGTCAAAAACATACTCATAACATTTTTCAGGTATGATCATCATATACATATACAAAGGTTTTATTCCTTAATTTACCAAATACAGGTTGGGCAGTTTCTCCACCAAAGGTCCAGAATATTGCACAATGGCTTTCAAATGTGGCAGTTTATCTTTAATCTGTGAACAAAATTTGTCATTAGTATAAAATGCATGGCCTTACAATGTGTTAATGAAAGTATGATCACATTACCTGCAAAATTTTATCCAGCTGCTTTTGATTTTCCACTACAATAATATTTGCTCTCGAGTCACTTGCCACATAATGACAGGCTTCAGGAGAATTTGTGGTATAGATCCCTGTCATGATACCCCTGATAAAATTACAATCAATCAATTAATCAATCAATGGCTATGAAATCACTTTTTGAGAGTGGGTATGTCTCTCACCCTGCAAAGACAGCTCCTACGGCAGAAAAAAACCACTCTGGTGAATTAAATCCCAAAATGGCGACACTATGGAAACGTTCCAGCCCCAACTAAACAATGCATGAAATAATCATCCAATTGTATTATTGGCTGGAATCAAAATTCTAATTCACCTAAAACAAAGTCAATGACTTTCATAATATGCATGCAATTCACAAAATGTGCAATTAAATTATTATCATACAGATAATACCTTCAGAAAGCTCTTAGCAGCCATCCGGCAGCACTGGTAGTATTCTGAGAATGTAATCTTTTCCCATTTGCCTTTTTTTTTAGTTGCCAGGGCAAACAAACTGCCATATTTCTGAACTGAGGTCATAAACATCTGATGGACTGTGATTGGCTCCTGTGGACAGTTGTCATCTATTCTCAGTCGCACAGATCCACTTGCCTCTGTGGTCCAAAGACACTGGGCTGAAGCCAGAGTGCCCCCTGCTAAAACCTCTTCCACACAAGTTTTCTGTGCTAAAATAGGGCACAAATAACTATTTCTTAAATAAATAAATAAAAATCAATATGCATATACTATCATGACACTGAAGTAAATGTGTGAAGGCAACAACACCACAAAGCTGTGTAACATAACGCAGTACGGTTACACAGGGTAGTTCACCTGTAGCTTCTTCTCCATTTTTTGTGCAGTCTATCATGACTCCTAGAGGTGATTGCTCTGAGCTGAAAAACAGAGAATACTAATCTGTGAGTGGTAGTAGTGTGTTGCAGTGCATTGGGTCATCACGTGGCTTCAACTCGGCATTGTAAACTCACACAATGTCAGGCTTTATTTATCGAGTGCCAAAGTCCCTACATCTTTGTTAGGTTGCAGAGTGCACACAACATATTTTAACATTCTTTCTGTGTGGGTTTAAACAGCTTTTCACATAAAGAAACATTAAACAGCTTCTAATCTCCCTCCCAAATGAGTCATTAGATTACCTTTAGGTCATTTTGACACTTTTTTTTTTTACAGACTTGTGGCCATTTTCCCCAAGAGTTTTGCCAGATATGATAGTTTTGCATGGTAAAGTGATAACCCTGGGAGTAGTCCAAAACCAAAAACAAGCCAAGAATTTCAGTTATTGTTCAAATGAAATATCGCAGTGAAAAAAGAATGATCACTGTGATTTTGATTGCTGCAAGGATGTTGAAGGTGTCAGATGGGCAGATTTGAGTATTTCAGAAACTGATAATCTCTTAAGAATTTCATATATAGTACACACACCCTCTATAGGAGTTGTACAGATTTGTACAAAACATACAGTATATATGTGAGCAGAGGGCCTGAAGGCTAAACCACCTTGCTGATAAGAGAGATCAGAGGACAATGACCAGAGTAGTCTGAGGTGCAAGAAATCTACAGTAAGTCAAATAAGCACTCTTTATAATTGTGATGAGCAGAAATACATCTCACACGCAACACATCAAGCCTCGAGGTAAATGGGCTACAACAGGAGTAGACTGTCTGTTAAATTTATTAAATTCAAATCTGGTTCTGCATGATTTTATGCACTGCCCTGCTGCCACGTGATTGGCTGATTAGATAACTGCAAGAATGTGTACATGGGGTGTTTCTAATAAAGTGTTCAGTGGGTGAATGTAACTGTAGTGTCTTTTATAGGATACCCATGTAGGATCGTTGTTACCTGAAGACAACCTGCACTTAGTATGTGTCAAGAAAAAGAAAACATAATCTATCTAGTTTTATACAAATATCTAGAGGGGAAAAAAAACTATAACAAATAACATTTTAGCATTCAGAAATTTCCTCACAATTCTAAACAACTAAACAGTATGCACATTGGTTTAATACTAATATATTGTAGGTCAACTTTTTCCACTCAAAAACCTTTGATGCATTAATGCAACTGTTTGTTTAATATTAAATAATACAATGGTACTGTAGAATTGTTTACTTTTCACTTGCATTTAATTACTCAATTTTTCAAATGGTCACCACAGCAGCGTTACCAAAAAAGATTTCAAATAAAACATTGTGTAGCATTACCTGTGCTGTTTCTCCTTGACACTGTGTTGATTTTTAGTGCAGGATGGCTGTTGAGATATCCCACTGCTGATCATACTGGGTGCTGTGCTGGTATGTGCTGCTCATGTGCCCTCTTTTCATGGCATGATGAGGAAATGATGGCCCTCCTCCTCCCCCACTCAACCCCCCTTCGTGAGAGCGTGTCAGTGTGACACAAGTGAACAGTCACAATTCCCCAGTTTTCAGGGAAAAAAGACTTATTGACAAAAATGCTGATTCATGATCCTCAACAGATAAAGTGCATAGGCTGTGTTTCAGCATTTACATAATTGTACAGTTTGTAATTGTATTCTCTGAAAACTGATGCTTAATTTTAGAAGGTTGTTTACAAAAAAAAGTCCTTCATTTTGTGGAAGGTTGCTGTGTGCATGTTAATAAGGGGTCCATTTGTATAGTCTGATCTTTAGTTCTTTAGAAATAGATACTAGAAATGTGCAGTTTCAGGCAAATGTCAAATAGGTAAGGGAAAATCATTTTGTTTTGAATTAAATTTGATTGATTATGTTGATATTTTCTGCATATGTTCCAGTCTTTGTCCTTTCTACTTCAGTTAGTCAAATTTTGTTGTAAGCAACATCTAAAAGCAACTGGAATTTTTTTTTTTTTTTTTTTGTAGTGTCTGATTGGGTTCATGAATGTTTCTATGTTTGTAGGTTTTCTGCAAAGACCCTGGTGTCTTCATCAATGTAGAGTAACTTCACCTACAACAATGATCACTGACGTAAAGTTAATAGACCATTGCAGACAACCACCACCACCATGGGTGAATGAATGGATGGATATAATGTTACACATTATACCCTTAGACTTTAGTAAACAGATAACCTTAAATTGTCTTGAGTTGAATCTCGAGAGCTTCCTGGTCTGATTCTATGGATTAAATTTTTTCCTACCTCTATGTGATTTTCCACAACAAGCATGTAGGTGGATTATTCCCTCTAAATTGCTGCTTGGTATGAATCAGTATGAAAATGTTGGTGCACTATGCCAAGCAATGGACTGACATTCCATCCAGGGTGTATCCTTCCTCATGCCCAGTGTTTCCAGTATGGGCTCTTTATTTGAAGCCATAACCATTTTGTTAATTCCTATTACCCCCATCCATCAACAGAAAGTGACGAGCCTTTTTTTTTTTTTTTTTTTTTGTGATGGAATATTCTCAGCATAACAGTGATATGGTGATATTGCAAAATTAGTTTAAATCATCTTCTGGTCTTTGCATTTGTAAATTAAATAAAATTTGTAGTTTTGTGACCATAGGCTGCTTTGCAGATATTTTTTTCTGGGCTGCACCAGATGCACTTATTCATGAATAGCATGTCATGGCAGGCATGAAGTGTGAACAAATTGTAATAGATATGCTGTAGTAAGTATCGAACTTGTAACACTAATTTCCATCCAGGCAATTTCCATCAATTTCGACTTAAAATTTATTTACACCAAACTGGGGTATATAGTTTTTCTTTCTAAATATATGACCAGTGTTGGAAAGGTTACTTTTAAAAATACATTTTACATTTACAGTTTATATGTATAAAATAGGATGAAAATGTAGGAAAGTGTATACAATCTGTAATCTGTACTAAAATAAAATGTAAAAGAAACCGTTACAACACTTATTATGACGTGTAAATTATCGTTTTAAATGTCATTTGTAACGTATAATGTTACATTACGATAACCTGTAGTGAAGTAGATTACAAAAGTGACTTTCGGAATAGAGTGCAAACTGACTTCGCCAGCGCCCTCTACAGGATCTCGGGCATTCTGGACTGAGCGGAGAGGCGGGCTGTCGAAATTTCTTGTTCCTCAAAGCTCCAGAAAGTTCTGCGGCTCCTGCGTTTATATATACACAGCGCTCAGCGGCCATCTTCATTCAGTCACACCAGACCGGCGCGCTGCTAACAGCACAGGGAACAAGGCAGTTCATTAAGGAAACACATACTGTAAGTATTTGTCGGTTTATTCTTATACTATTATGACAACACCAGAGTGTATGACATACAAATATATATAAAGAGAGAGAGCTTAGAAAGCATAACCGTTACCTATGTTTAGACGTTTCCCTGATACATTTTTAAGTAAGGTTATATCTATACATGTATTTTATATTGCCTTCCTATGGCTGTGCGCCTGTTAATAAGAGTAGTACCGTGTACCCGTATTTTGCTTATGATCTGTCTCAGTGTCTGTAACCTTAAACGGCTAAACTCTGCTCCTGTACTGTAGCGTGTGAAAAATGGTGCGAGAGACCGGCTACTATGACATTCTCGGAGTAAGTCCGCAAGCCTCTGCGGATGAAATCAAGAAAGCATATCGAAAACTGGCCCTAAAATACCACCCGGACAAAAATCCAAATGAAGGCGAGAAAGTAAGTTGCAATGTCAGATGTCTGTGTCTATTTTCATCAGCATGTGGCACCCTGGAGCAGCTGACCGCCACAGAAACGTGTGGAACTTTCTGGAAGCGCCTCGCGCTCCACCGATATTTAAGCTACGGAGATCATTAATACAACATATTTATCTCATTATTTAATGTAACAATTAACGTATTTACTAATGCAATTAAGTAAAAGTATTTTATATATATGTGTGTGTAAGCATCTACTGTTCTGACAAACAGCTGCCAAGCTCAGGACAGACTGGTAGATCATATTTCCTGACTGTCAAGTTATTTACCTGTTTTCTATAACAGATAAAATGCAACAAGAAATGTTCTATTTAAAAATGTGTCTAAAATATAGCGTAGGAAGCTGTATAATTTCTAAACCAGTCTAACCAGATCTAAACCAGTCTAAACTATTTGTCTCAGCTGGAAATGCAGAAGATGTTCAGTTAAACACCTTGGTCCTAATTTGTCTCGTGATACCCCCCCCCCCCCCCTTTCAGTTCAAACTCATTTCACAAGCTTATGAAGTCCTGTCAGATCCTAAAAAGCGAGACTTGTATGACAGAGGAGGTGAACAGGCTATTAAAGAAGGAGGCATGGGTGGAGGAGATTTCTCCTCTCCTATGGATATCTTCAACATGTTCTTTGGTGGTGGAGGAAGAACACAGAGAGAAAGGAGAGGTAAACTAACACCCAAGTGCTACATGCTCATAATGCTAAGGGTGAAGAAAAATTTGGGATAAACATGTGACTGAGAGAGTTCAAGCATTGCTATGTTTTAAAATATACAATAATAACGGTTATCACATTCCATTACTAGTAATGTCATTACTGACAGTTTAAAAATAGTTTCTGTGTTCCCTTGTCTAATTTCCATTAGGGAAAAATGTGGTCCACCAGCTTAGTGTCTCACTTCAAGAAATGTATTGTGGTTCGACCAGGAAACTTGGGCTCCAGAAGAATGTCATTTGTGAGAAATGTGATGGTAAGCTCTTACAAACTCTGCATATAATAGAATCTTATAATTGATATTCAGCATGTGTAAGTAAACAACTACAGCCAAACGCAGTAGCTACATAAATATCTTACATTAAGAAATGCAAAAATAAAATCCATTTCATATGCAGAGAGTGTATTATAGAAGAACTATTTAGTATTTTTCTGAAGCTTTTGGAGCATTACGAATATTTTTTCTGCCTTACAGGTTTAGTAAATTTTTAGGTTACTTAAGGCAGCAAAAAGAATTTTTGCTAAAACATGGATAGAGTACATTGTGTTAAGTGTATTGCGCTATGCTCTATAGGTTACGGAGGGAAAAAAGGGGCTCTTGAGAAATGCTCAAATTGCAAAGGCAGGGGCGTTCAAATCCAGGTGCAACAGATTGGACCAGGAATGATTCAGCAGATTCAGAGCATGTGCTCAGAATGCCAAGGACAAGGTGAGAAGTTCAGTGCCAAGGACCGATGCAAGAACTGCAATGGGCACAAAGTGGAGCGCAAAAAGAAGATTCTTGAGGTCCACATTGACAAAGGTATGTGTGCCAGTGGTTAAAGATAGACTTAGGATTTTTAAAATTCTGTTTCCATTGGTTACCTTCTGAGATTAAAAACTATTAAAATTTTTTACATCAGGTATGAAAGATGGTCAAAGGATCACATTCCATGGGGAGGGTGATCAGGAACCAGGTCTGGAACCTGGTGATGTCATCATTGTCCTGGACCAAACAGACCACCCTATATTTCAGAGGCAGAATGACAACCTAGTTATGAAGATGGAGATAAAGCTAGTTGAGGCCCTCTGTGGGTTCAAGAAGACTATACAGACCCTAGACAACAGAACACTTGTCATCAGCTCTCCTTCAGGTGTGTACTACGTTGGTTTCAAGGCTTAATTCGATAATGTACAAATGAATAATAACGTGATGGTTTCCTTTTCCAGGTCAAGTAATAAAACACAATGATTTCAAGTGTATTCAAAATGAAGGCATGCCTGTGTACAGGGATCCATATGAGAAAGGACAGCTCATCATTCAGTTTCAGGTGAGTTTATAACATTGTCCCTAGGTTTTCTTATAAAAGTCTACAATATTGTTTTGTTTGTTTGTTTTACCTAAAATTATTATGTATTCCACACCAGGTTGAGTTCCCAGAGAGCCACTGGCTTCCAGAGAACATGTTTTCTAAGCTGGAGCGCCTGCTTCCCAAGCGAGATGAGGTTATGCTGACTGATGATATGGAAGAGGTGGATCTCTGTGAGGTGGACCATGAATCCCAGAGCAAGAAATACAGTGGAGAAGCGTATGAGGAAGATGAGGGTCACAGGACCCATGGAGTACAGTGCCAAACTCAGTGAAACACATATTCAGTGCATCTATGAATGCAGCTCTTTTTCTGTGTAAATTTGATACCAGAATTGTTCAATTTGTGAATTCACCCACAATTTACTTTTCACTGAGTAGTCCATGACCAAGAGATGATGTGAATGGATCAAACCTCTGGCTTTCCAAGTGCTTCAGCATCCCAGAGACTTTCCTTCTGTTATAAAGCTTAAGGATGAGCACTGACTTTTCTTGTTAACACCTTAGAGGATCACTGTATTCATGCAATCCAACATTTTGAAACATTACTGTATCGTTCTCTTGCTTATTTTTTAAATATATATATATATAATTTGTTTTGATTGTACCTCTTACAGTTGTGCATATACCCTTTGGATGTGTGTTTGAGTGTGGTCATTCTGTTCACTTTTGAATCATCTTATTTATTTGTATTTTTTCTTTTGTCTCTTCTACATGAAAAGGCTCAGCACTGAAGAAAGGTGTCTGTATGCTTTCTATGAAGGTAAAACCCCGTACACAAATTAATTGTATCAATGAAAAAATGTTTTCTCAAATAAAACATCTATAATTTTTTTCCTGTTCATCTCTTGCCTACATTAAAAGTTCAGTTAGGCCCAAAATAGTGGTAGTATTCAAATTAGCATTTTTAGGAACTATGTTGGTGTAGTCAGAAAGTTCACATCCAGTTAAATTCCTCCTGTATTTTTGTTGTGAAATCCTCATATTTTATTGCTTTTTATATCTAGGGAGAATCAAATGACCAAAAACCATATATGCAACACAGGTGCTGTGTGTATACAGTACATGTGAGGGTGTCCTAAGAGCCTGGAGCCAAAGAAAAAGTAAAAATTGCAGCAAATACTCACTGATGGCATCAGACTTTGTGGCAGTTGTGTATACAAGAACATCCAACATATTTTATGCATCAAAATTGATTTTACATGCAGAGATTTCCTTCTTAAGAATTTGTTATATATATACTGTATGTATATATGTGTATATATATATATATATATATATATAGTGAAACCACAGTAGACAAACAAAACGTCAAGCATGTTGCCAACAGCTGTAATGCTTTCCCACACTAGTCTCTCTCTCTAGATTAACAAGACAAGAAAATGCATCAGGTCATGTTACTGAGAAACCAAACCAAAGCCCGTCAATAAAATCATAGGAGCGGCTAATGTGACGGTCACAGTCCTGACAGTTTTTAGTAATAAAAAAAAAAAACCCTAAATGAATGTTTAATGTTCTACACAACTTTTTTTAAATTATTATTAGACTCAATTTATATATTCTGTTTATCATAACTGTACATTAGCAGTTACTATAAATGTACTATAAAGATAATATTGTCTTAGGATGCCAGCAATGACAAATTTAATTTATCTTGCACAAAGCACCTTTGAGTAATTATTGCGGACAACAGCTCTGTTGTGTATATGCAAATATATTATGAAGCTTATGCAAGACATTCAGCTACAGATAGAAATAACAAAAATCAGATACTCCTATATGCTATTATAAATGTACAGATAATATGTACAACTTTTTTCAGGTTTGTAGTTGGTTCAGAATGAGGCTTGTCTCAACATCAAATCCTTAGAAGCAGAAATTACAATAGAAAAAATGATGGCTGCAACCTGTTTTATATAAGTTTCACTATTCATTTTTTTCTGAAATTACATAAAGAAAAGACACTAAAAGAGATGTACTGCCCAGATTTTATTTAATAAAGTTACACAGTAGAAATAACCTTCCACATAGAATCACTGTAGTGTAGTGACATTTTACTCATTGCAATCAATGAAAAGATAAGGAAACTGGAACAATTTCTTTTTCCAATTACGTTCTCCTCTTCAGTGTTTTCTTCGGAAAGAACATCCTGATGAAACAAAAAAGAGAATGTTATGTTTTAGCTAAACTATTGTAGAACAATTAGTGACATTTGTATCACACTTTGAAATACAGCATCCGATTAGTCCAAAATTGTTGCATTTACTTAAAGATTCCTCAGTGTGTAACTGAAATGCTCACCCTCAGTTAGCCTGGCCTTTCCTCCTGTGGGCTGACAGAGCACTGTGGAACACCCAACACACAACACCACTGTCTGGGCATGGCTGAAGACTGTGGTGATTTTATAGCAACCTGCAGACAGATGATAAATTGAGCACATTTACTTTACCCTTTTATTCGTTCTGGAGACACCAAATCATTTTAACAGCAAAACTTGACCTTGGCTTGTTTCAGAAGCCGTGTGTAGAGGAAATCACAACAAAATGTGTGAGTTAAGATCTTTATTGCACACTACCAATCTCATTTATACTTACGCTCAATATGACAGTATTTATGATCTTTAGTATCATCACCCATCCAGGTATTTCCTTCCAGTCATACATTGGCTTTGGTATTTCATAAACTGCTTTGTTTCGTATTGTCATCACACAAAGTTAATTTATTCCTCTAGATGGATGTTTTGTTATTCCTGTTTAACATCGTTATTAGGTTGTGGTGTCTCATTCATTCTCTTTTTTTATTAATATTACCAACTTTCTGTGCACCTTATGTCACTTAGATTCCCACCTGTATATACCATTATTATATACACATACATATAAGCAGTATACATATTCTTATAATTTTGCTGTGTTTTACCTCGTTAATGCACCTTAATGTGATTTACCCTCTTTTTCATTGAGTCTAAATTTTAACCGAGCCTTAATATTCTTCACCTGGTCGAGTGTATGTTGTTGTATAATCTGTAAACTGTCTGGTTGTGATTAATAAAGTACTCTATCTATCTAAACATGTTTAACGAATTAAGAAATTAATTTCAGACACAAGTACCATGCTATCTAAGGTGAGGTGTTTACCTGGGCATTTCACATCCATGAAGTAAGAGTTTGGACTCTGGACCAGTCTCTTTTTCTTATGTTGCCTCCTCTCAATGTCGAGAGTCGGGTTTAGTAGGTCTTTAGCCAGCTGTCACACACAAGCACACAAAACAAAACAAAAAACTGAGTGGAAAACATGAGCTCTCAAATTCAAATTATTCAACAGCACAGGCTTACAAATAAGCGTCTAATATGATATAAATAAATAAATAAAACGTAAAAAGACACGACATAGTACAAACGTAATAAATCATCGTCCACCTGCTGATTACGTCACATCTGAAAAAATTGTCTGGCATTGGAGGAGTTAAATGAAAGGAATAACCAAAACATAACGACAAAAATGTGCTCTAGTGCTCACAGCTAAATCTAAATCGGATTTATGGTTTCTGTTGCACCTTTATATTATCCAACTTGCCCGTGTTTACATTTTATACGTTATCTGAAACGAATAGGTCTGATATGGAAAATAAAGTTCTTATAAAATATATATATTAAAATTATATATATATAAAAACAAATTAAGCAAATTAACCACAATGCGCACATAACAGTATGGCACATGTGAAAATAAGATCAGCAGGCCCACGAAGCTCTTCTTCAAGACGCCATGTGAACCCAGAGCTAAAGTTTCAGAAACACCACTTCACCATCCTGGTCGTGGTTTAATATCATGAAATACAGCGGGTTGTTTTAAATAGTGCCGCTGTCACTGCCATTTATGTACATGTGACAAAAAGAAGCGTGGATACTTACAGGCATTTTCTTCTGCAAGCGTTTCTCTCCGACGTACACAGCTCTCGGTGTTGGGTTTCTCAAATGTAGCAGCTCTGTGGTTGCCATGCACTTTTGTTAAATCCCCGCGACCGGGACTTTCCATTGTAGTTAACGTGTGGACATGCCTGGGCATGCCGTGATGACTAACCATATCTACGCAAAGGATAATTACTATACAGTTCTGGATTTCATGTTATCTCATCGGTCTGTTTCTCAAGAAAAGCCTGACAAGTAAGGAATAAAAACCATCATGGCAAGATGTGTTGTTATAGTAAAATGATCCACAATGAGGATTCTACCCCCATAGTGGAAATTTGTCTGCCCTGACACTGGAGACTCCTTCACTCA
Organism: Clarias macrocephalus; assembly: GCA_011419295.1. Taxonomy (NCBI): domain Eukaryota; kingdom Metazoa; phylum Chordata; class Actinopteri; order Siluriformes; family Clariidae; genus Clarias; species Clarias macrocephalus. The sequence goes on from JAAGKR010001151.1 coordinate 38,179, forward strand.
CTCTCTCATTTATCCTGTATTCAGGATCGCAGGGGCCTGCAGTCAATCCCAGGAGACCTAGGGCATAAGGCAGGTCCACCCTGGATGGGGTGCCAATCCATTGCAGGCCACACACATACACATACATACACACACTCATTCACAAACTACAGACTACGCCGATTGCATGTGTTTGGACTATGAGTGGAAAGCGGAGTACCTGGAGGAAACCCATCAAGCACAGGGGAGAACATGCAAACTCCATGCACACAGACCCGAGGCAGGAACTAAACGTGGACCCTGGAGGTGCAAGGCGACAGTGCTAACCGCTAAGCCATCATGCCACCATGAAAGTTAAATAAACATTTACAAACAATAAACCTCTACCACCTGAATAAAATGTATGTTTTTCTTTTTAAATCACAAATTCAAATCTGTTTATTACTCTTGATTATGAGATGATGTATCACATTCACCATACAGATCACTGAGAAGGTTACCATTAAATAACAATTGCATTTATGTAATGCTGTGATTTAAATCACACCTGCACACTGACAGAGCTGCTATTACAGAAAATTAATCAAAATCTTCTGACTAATCAGAGGCCAGACCTCAACAACACAGTTGAATAATATATTCGAGTATAAGGATGTATATAAAAACAATACAATGTTCTTGTTCATTTGTGTCAAGGATCTACTCACTCACTGATCGCCTATACCACTTTATCCTGTATTTGGGCTCACGGGAGGCCTGGAGCCTGTCCCAGGAGACTTAGGGCACGAGGTGGGGTACACCCTAGACTGGGTGCCAATCCATCACAGGGCACACACACATACTCATCTACAGGCTTTTTGGGAACGCCAGTTAGCCTAATCTGCAGGTCCTTGGACTGTGGGAGGAAACCGGAGTACCCGGAGGAAATCCACCAAGCACGGAGAGAACATGCAAACTCCATGCACACAGAGACGGGAACCTGGACCCTGGAGGTGAAGGTGACAGTGCTAACCATTACACTACCATGCCGCCCTGTCAAGAATCTAGATATTTTCTAATATGGACTATACACTAACATTTAATCATAATTTTCAGTGACATTTTTATAAATCTAAGTGCCTGTTTATCCCTGTCTTGTAAATGGATTGTACACTGATATCATTTGAACTACAAGTATTTACACATCTAATAGACTTGTGTCTTAGGGCAAATCAGCTCATGACGTCTGACAACAAAATTCCTGTGGTGTTTTAGGCTTCCCTTTATTATTCAAAAGGGGGTTTCCACATAAAAAGAAATCGTTTGAATTATATTCTTATTTCCATAAATTTCCCACCTTGGGCAATATGATATAATGATATAAAATTAGTTTTGGGTTTCATAATGGGCTTAGGGAGATACTGTAAATGTATGTTTGCTAATCCAACTAGAATGCATATCTGGACACTTGAAACAGTCTGTGTCATTTCTTCATATTTAAATTTGCTTTAAATTAGTTTTTTAAACCTGTAATTTTATGTGGATTATCCCTTTTCACATATAATATTATACAGAATGCATGAAACAACCAGATATAATCTGGACCTAATGCTACATATCCAAAAATAAATAAATAAATAATAAAATCTGAATCTGATGATGTACTGATGATGTATCTGGCCAAAAATGAGAGGTTATACACTTCCTCGGGAGGCCTGGAGGACTATTTCTCAAAGCAACATTACAAAATACAAGAATGTCTGGCTCTTTAGAAGCAAAATATATATACAGATTCACCTGCCTCATATTATATAGTGTAGGTCCCTGTTGTGTCACCAAAACAACTCTGAACCATCAAGGCATGGACTCCTCAAAACATCTGAAGGTGTGCTGTGGTATCTGGCAAATCCTTTCAGTCCTGTAAGTTGTAAGGTGGGGCATTTGTGGATCAGACTTTTGAATCTGCACACCCCACAGATGCTCATTCATATTAATATCTGGGGAAATTGGAGGGCAAGGCAACACATTGAAGTCTTTGTCTTGTTCCTCAAACCATTACTAAACAATTTTGCAGTGCAGCAGGGTGCATGGGCCTGCTGAGAAAGAAGAGGAAACTGCCATCAGGAAACACTTGGTCTGCAACAATTTTTGGTAGGCGTTACATGTCAAAGTGACCTCCACATGAATGCAAGGACCCAGTTTGTTTTTTTTAGCAGAACATTTCACAGAACATCACACTGCTTTTGTCAACATGGTTCTTTTACTTAGTGCGTCCAGGTGCCATATACACACTGAGAAATCCACATGATGTAAAAGAAAACAAAATCCAAACTAACCCACCTTCTTCCACTTCTCCATAGTTCATTTCTGGCATTCACATGTTCATTGTAGGAGCTTTCAGCAGGAGACAGGGACAGCTTCTACGCAGCCTCATATACAAGCTACAATGCATTGTGGGCACTGACACCTTCCTATTATAGCCAGAAATAACCTTTTCAGCAAATTGTGCTACAGTAGCTCTTATGTGGGATTGGCACAAATATGCTAGCCTTTCCTTCCCATGTGGATTAATGAGCCTTGGGTTCCCATGCCTGGGCACTCTGAAGATGCTCAAACCCAACATTTTAGGGATCACAATGTGGCCCTTGTCAATGCCTCTAAGATTCTTATGCTTGCCCATTTTTCCTGCTACTAGCACATCAACTGTCTAATATTGACAGGTGTGATTATAAGGAGATAATCAATGTTATTAACTTCACCTGTCAGCTTTTAATATTATGTCTGATCGGTGTATACAGTATCGCTACTGTATCCTGTCCAAGGTCATGTAGAGGCTGAAAGCTGTTTCTAGAGGCCATGAGGTCATGTAGAGGCTGAAATATCCCAGAATATTACCCATAATGTATAATTATGTGTGTGAGTGTGTGTGCTTGTGCTCTCTGATGTGTTGGCATCTTATACAAAGATTTCTTCTTCCCTGTTCCCCGAATTCTCTGGGGTAATGGGTGTATGCACAATTGGATTTGGTAATGGGTCCAGTAAAATTACACTAAAGTAGTGATATTTTTATAACTGGCAACCTGAGGCACAATCACTTCCTCATGCACAGAGTTCCACGTGAGAAAAACAAATAATAACCAGGCACCACTGCAAAAATAAAACCATAAGAAAATCATACAGCACAGATGTAAAAAAGCAAATAGCTTTAGAAATAACACTTCAAAATTGAAGTTGCTTTTTGAGATTTACATATAACCTTCACATCCCTGTATTCCATTGCTCATTAAAGGCATTCATACACTGTTCAGCATTTTAAGATAAATAACTTTCAACATAAATATTTGCATCTTTGACATTTTATTTTCCCTAATTCCACAGAGGCCTTTGACATGAAGAGGTTTTACATAAAAATGAAAGAAACCTTGTTGCATTATGTTTCTGATTAATAAAATGTAGCACAATGTGTAGCATAGCTTTATATTCAATTCTATACAAAGTAATTCACAGCACATACTGTAACAGCACCTCAGAGTGTTAAAGTTCTCACAGTTAAGCTTGCTGTAGAAATATGACCAATATTTAGTATAACAGCACTGAGGTGTTATCAGTGTATCACTGTGCCAGAACATTGCTCAATAGGATGAAATATATTGGCAGGGAATTACCATTCAATATGGTGGATAAGAAGAATCACTGGAGCTTCTAATCAATGTTAGAACTTGAAGTAAAATGTAAAATGTTAATAATCATCAACAGTCCACACGAACGTTATACAGATTTATAAGCAGCTAATTAAAAAAAATATATGAAATTTGATTCATCATGTCAGTGGAACATTAAATCTTAACTTAACACTGACATTCAATCAGTTCAGACTGAAGACTTTACCATCCTTTAAATGGGGGGAAAAGTGAACCACTCTTCTCAGATGGAACTGCTTGGACCAGTCAACTACTGCTGAAAGCACTGTTACATTTACTACAAGTTGTCAGTCAGTCTGCGAGTCGCCATTAATAGCAACACTGTATCTAACCGTGGTATTTATTTATTTATTTATTTAGAACTTTTATTTTCCATTTACCTGCCATGCTAAAGGCCCAGGTTAGATTCCCAGCAAATGCCCAAATTACATCCCGGTTAAATTGGGAGGGTGGGGAGGTTGTGTCAGGAAGGGAATCCAACATAAAACCTGTGTCAAGTTGTTGTGCAGATTGGATGGTCTGCTGTGGCGACCCCTCACCGGGAACAGCCGTAAGACTAACAACAACATTTGGCCATACTGTGGCTGATATGTTTGTTACTCAATACTAATTTCTTGTTTATAGAGCTATTGTTTAAAAAGTGGATATCATAGTTGCAGTTGTTACCTGAGGCTTCGTGCCTACAGGTGAATAACAGACATGCTGATATTCAGTACAACTGCACTCTTACTTGTGGGATATTAATTCAAGATTCAAGAGACTTTATTTGCCATTTGTGCACATACCGACAGTATGAGTACAATGGAATTGTTTGTGTAGTGATAAGAAATGAAAGATAAAGTAATAATAATAGAAGAATAAATAACAGATAGATTTTGGCAGTCTATACCACACTATAGCAATTATCTAGTATACTGTGGTATGTTTAAAACATGATCCTTGGCTATTGAACTACTGCACTTCAAATTTATAAATTGTACTTTGTCATGAGGTTTAATTGCACATTTAATGTCACAGTTTTTATATTGCACTTTGTTCTTGATGATAAATAGGTGAAGGATGGTGAACTGAATACCAGATACTGTACATGTTCATTGGTTATAGAAGCGGGTCTCTATATGACAGAAATAAAAAGAGGCAGATACATGTACACTGATTATAGCAGCAGGTCTCTGTGTGACAGATAAAAACTTACAGGGCTAAGACATACATATTGTTTTGTTCCCTTGTTGCTTTTGCCATCAGTTTGACTGTGGCTGGAAAGAAGCTGTTAAAGAAACATGCTTTGTGTGTAATTATACTGTCCAGTCTGCAGTGTCTTAGGTTGTGTGTTGTGCGTTTGTGTGTGAGTAGAGAGTGAGCTGGATGGTGTGTGCCCCTGAACTTACTTTGTGCTTTTTTCTTGCAGCATTGTGTCCATAGAGGGGAGGTCAGATCCAATGATCCTCTCTGCAACATTTATGGCTCTTTGGAGAGCTGTCCGTTTTGACTAGGTGGTGTTTCCAAACCTGACAGTGATGCCACATGTAAGGATGCTGTCTATAAGTCTTTGATAGTACTGAATGAGTGAGCAATGGCTAAGTCCAGTCTTCTTTAGCAGCTTGATGAAGTATAGCTTTTGCTGGGCCCTTTTCACACTAGTGATGTATTTTTCAAAAACCTGTAACTGTCAATCCTTTCTTCCTCAGTCCTTCAATGTGAGGGGCAGAATGTGGTGGGGTTTCTTTGTGAAGTTCATGATTATTTCTATATTACTTTCAAATCCCTTTTAAAAACCCATTTGTTTTCACTGGCCTACTAGGCTTTACTGTCCTTATTAAGTTTCTGTGTTTATTTATTTACTGTATTTATTTATTTATTTGTTTTTATTAAAATTTTCCTTCTTTCTTAGGCTGTAGTTGTGTACTTTTTCTTCTTTTATGATGTTTATGTGGATGTACAGCACTTTGGTCAGTCTTGTGGCTGTAGTAAATGTGCTATGTAAATAAACTAAACTAAACTAAACTAAACTAAACATATTAAGGATGAGGTAGTTTTCCTTTCTATAGACAATAATGTTTTTGACCAGTTCCCTGTAAACTGATCTGTCCTGTCTTTCATGGCGCCCAGAATGGTTGAATCATCTGCGTATTTAATGATTACAGTGTTGTCCTGGCTGGTGACGCAGTCGTGAGTGTACAGGGTGTAGAGTTCGGGGCTAAGGCAGTGGGGTTCCTGTGTTGATTGTAAGCTCAGCAGAGACCTTGTCTCCCACCACACCACATCTGGTCTGTCAAAAACCCAGCTGGGAATTCAATTAAAAGTGGGTCCATCAACTTCACAAACAACTTTCCTGGGCAGATGGTATTGAAGGCAGAACTAAAGTCTAGTCTAGAAAGTGCATCCTTACATATGTTCTGTCGTATTCCAGATGTTGGTGTGTGTGTTGTAGTGTCATGGCTACTGCATCATCCACTGATCTGTTGAGGCAGTAGGCAAACATAAACGGATTGATGTTATATGGGACCACTGAGTTCATACTGTATGGGACAGTATCAGTTTTTCTAGGCTCTTTATGGATCGAACCACTGGCTTGAAATCATTTGGAGGGGATATGTCTTTTTTTTCTTGCCACTTGTATGATAATGGGAGGACTGAATAAATGTGGGACGACTACTTGTATGAGAAGCTAAAGATGTCTGTGTACAGTGACATCTATTCAGTTATTCAGCAGAGGCTTTTAGTACTCTTGGTGATATTCCATAATGCTTTGTGTGGGTTAACTTGCTTCAGAACTTTCAGGAAATGTGTGCATGTCACCAGGAGTATTATGTCCTTGTGTGTGTGTGTAAAATTTGTTGAGGCTGTCTGGTAAGGCATCCTCATTATTATTATTATTATTATTATTATTATTATTATTATTATTATATTGGTAGAAGGACACTGAGGTTGGAACTGCCAAGAGTTCTAAAGAGGAGATTTAAAGATGTAGTGAGAGAGGACATGAAGTTAGTTGGTGTAAGAGAAGAGGATGCAGAGGATAGATGGAGAGTTAGAGGAGAGTTAGATGGAGGTAGATTATTCGCTATGGCTACCCCTGAATGCGAACAGCCGAAAGACAACGAAGAAGGATATTATTATTATTATTATTATTATTATTATTATTATTATTAATTAATAATCATAGTAGTAGGTCTATTGTATAAGCCCCTTAAACTGAAATTACAATCACCCATAAACTAAATTTACAAGATCTCCTAGCTAATATTTATTAGGGATGTTTGTTTTTGGTTACAACTAAAAAACAAACAAACAAACAAACGAACAAACAAGCGTTTCTTTGTGGGAATATAATATTCATGTAATGTTTTGTTGCATGTCATGGGTCAGAGAACATTACCAGAACGTTAGCTTTTGTTCACAACAATAATACCTATTCATTATAAAACAATGACAGAACATGTTTCCCCTGAGGTGAGACTGTAGTTATGAAAATATTATCTAACCCTTTCCAAATTTGTCAGCTGTTCCATAACTACGATAGAATATAATGGAAGCAAATTGGCATCATAATCATTTGAATTTGATCAGCCTTCGAAAAACACATTTGAAATGTAATCATTGCTGAATCTTTAGTATTGAGATTAAGTGAAACTGATATTTCAAAGTCTTTTAAAATACATTTTAATGGAATATTCTCAAAGTCACGCCTAAAATGAAAAGTATATTTTTTCTAAGGTATATTCAATGTGTTCTATTTCATACGAAGTAACTGTTCTGTGTTTGCCGGGTCCACTACTTCATAATAATAATAAAATCGTGTGGAATTGTCTCCACCACGTGGAAGCAGACTCCGAGCCGCCTCTAGCGCCTATCCGTAGAAGGCCATTGACGTCAGGCGGGGAAGCCCCGCCCCCTCATCCTGTCCTGTATGAATTAGTGTCAGTGGTATGGACAAGACACGCACTGCGATCTGACATTCACGATAGGAGCTCCGCCGTGGCAAATGGCTAAAACCTACGATTACCTCTTCAAGCTCTTGCTCATAGGAGACAGCGGAGTGGGAAAGACGTGTCTTCTGTTCCGCTTCAGCGAGGACGCGTTTAACACCACCTTCATCTCGACAATCGGTCAGTTCACCGGCTCGTCACGGGTGGGAGGTTCGCGGTGGCGCTCCGTCTGTGCCGCTAGCTCGCTCAGGGCGTTTCTCTAGTAAAACTAGCACATCTACACGGTTTATTGCGGTATAAATGTTCCTTCTTGTCTGCAGCTCATTTGTGTTAATGAGGAAACCGTTACTGTTAGTCAGGAGGAAACAGGAAGCTGGCTTATTGTATGATACAGAGGCCTTTAGGTTCGGGTCATTTTTTCGGAGGGGGAAACAGGGCATCTTCTGAAACATCTTGAGCACGGAATGTAAACTGTGGAAATTCATTGAAAGAATCCAAATGATGCACATGTGCCAACCTCCTTAAAAGGAGATCCATTTGTCTTTTTGGCAGCAGTGATGTGGCCTGTTTTATAAAATCGAAGAAAGATGCTGGGTAGGTTAGTTACCTGTATGGCTGTCTATTTGTTGCCATCAAAAGACAGATGTAACAATTCCTGTGGCTCACAGTACCAGCAGCTCAGAACGATGCAAACATTTCACGGCAATGATCAGCGTCTAGACACAGCAGCAGCAGCAGAAGAATTTCAACCGTATTTACTTTTTAACTGTAAGGATGGTCAGGTTTATACCTGGTTAATTGGTACTGCATGACATATGCTCAGTTTAGTTCATTTGCATTGATATTAACCAATACTCGTCCGATTAAGCCGTACCGATATGATGTGGCTTTGTCAGATTCAAGATAAGCTGTTTACCCAGGATTTTCCCAAATCAAGCTTTTTATTGTGTCAGAGACTAAGTACGTTGCTGCTGAGAAGGACAAAAAATAGACTCTTATGCGTGTATATTTTGCCCATTTTCATGCCTCTTGTGTTCCCATCTAGAATTGTTGACGGGCATAAAAATGCTGGATTTGTATTGTAAATGTATTCCATAATTAAATTCAGCAAAAACAAAAAGCTTATATTATTGACGTTCAATTTCTTTTAAGATAAAAATTGTTACATTTTTTTTTTGGCTTAAAAATCTAAGCACAATACCATATATTATGCTATAGGTCAGAGTTAACAACAATAGACTGCACATTTCATGGTAATGCATTGGTCATTCCAGGGCCTGTTGTGCTGGGAAAGGCCTTCTGTCTCACAGAATAAGGCCTGTCCTTGAACACAGACCACACTGTTTAAAGCCACCTCGGGCCTTGTGACATTCAGCTTGTTCACGCCTTCATTGTACAGACAATGCAGAAGGCAGAGGCGTGATGGGCAGCTACTTCCATGTGCCAGGAGGTGGTTGACCCCAGCTTTGGCCACACTGCAGGCTTCCCTGCTAACTCCCTCCAGAGCACAGGAGATATCCACCAGTGCTTCCGCTGACTCACTTGTCTGTTTATACTTTGCTTATCTGGTTTAGGTTATTCAAAACCAGAACGTAGTAGATTTCAGTTTATGTTTGTCTAAAATTATGTTCCTAATGCACTGATATTTCTGTATTTTCAGTAGGTCGATTCATAATTTTAACCAGCAAATCTACACTTCAATATGCATTTCTTTCAGATAGTTTATCCAGGCAGTCGCTTCAGACGCTTCATAGTAGTAATAAACAAACCGCGCTACATCTCTGCATGCCCAATGTTTTCCGGTAAAAGGAAAGCCAGCTAGAGCATTACCTAGCAAGCTACTTCCTCTGGGTGTTTCTTTTGTCTGAGTTTTGTTTTAAATCAACTTCTCATTTTCTTGACAAACAGACTGTTTGTTCATGTTAGCAACTAAAACAATCTTTGACTATTGCAGTGTTAAGTCAGCTGGCTTATCATTTATTTATTTCTTAAGCAAATAAATGCACAAATTGCCGTATATGTGTTGACCTTTTATTAGAGTTATACGAGCGACTTGTTCAGGTGGCTATATTAAGTCTGTCATCTGTGATGAAGCTGAATTTAGCATCGAGTTATACGCGATTATGAAAGTGCCTGGGTTTCATGTCAGATGTTTTTCAGGAAACTGGGGCTTCAGGGTGTAAAAACGGGGTCTAATAACTGCCTTCTCCTACAACAGAAAGTTTATTTGAGGTGTTTGTTAAGAACCTCGTCATAGTTGGAGAGACTGATTTGATCTTAGACCTAAATGTGAACAGTGTGGACTTTCCCACTCCTCAAATGACTCATTTTAGCTTGTTGTAGTACATGCTTGCATCTCAGGAAATGGCACTGCGTCCTGACTAAACTGTTTATGGAAAGCTTTATTACCCAACCAAAAATGTACACTGTTACAGACACGACGGGTACTTGCATTTATATGGTTGCATATGTTTTTTTTTTATTGCTTGTTTGTTTGTTTTAAAAAGAAAAAATAGTAGAAACGTAAAAAGTGGATAAAGTAGACAAAGTAGAAAACTGTTTTTTCTTTTCTTTTCAGTTGCTCTGAACCAACATTACACTGGTGCTGATATTTATCCTGCGGATAAGACAATCCCTGACACTTCCTTATGAATCCATCAGTCAGTTGCTGTTTGGCTTTTCTTTAGAAAGCTTTGCAATTATCTTTGTTAAGGTCACATGAATTTTTCAGTATGACCATAAAAGCAAACATAGCTGGACACAGGATGTGTTGTACTGTATGTGAATCATGGACTCCATTTACAGTAGTATGTTCTATGCAACGTGAAATTGTTTCTTTTGTTCTCATTGCAGGAATTGACTTCAAAATCAGGACTATAGAGTTAAATGGAAAGAAAATCAAACTCCAGATATGGTAAGCAGTGAAGTGTTCACTTTTACACGTACAATTTTTATCAATATAATTGTGTGTGTTTGACTTTTAACTGGATCTTGAAGACCTTTTGTTACATTGCAGTCTGCAAGGCATTTTAAAACACCCAATCCAACTGTATGTCCGTGTGAGCTTATTGGATATAATTTTGTCTGCACATACAAAAAACTGTAGTCTCCGTGTGTAATACTTTCTGCACACACTGCTTCTGTTCTAATTTGTACATTGGGCTGACCACAAGCCTGAGTATGATAAAAGTTGATGCACACTACCCTACAACATACTTCCTGCTTTTGACAGGAAAACAACCTTTTAAACACATTGAGCTTTATTCGAGCAAAACAAGGTCACTTGTTACTAATTACAAATTACAGCTATAGTATCATGGCTGTAAACGTTTATAGAGATTGTTTCGAAGTATTGGTGAGTAAAAGAAGTTAATTATTTGCAGTGTCTATCAAATGGCCTGTTTAACTGTGGGTTTAAAGGCAACTTCTGAGTACATCCTGGTGGTCGTATGTCTGTTTCTACCACAGTGTTGCATTCGAGATTCGGATTGGTCATGACTTGTTTATTCATTTTCTATTACAGCAGATTCGACTGTAGTTCTAAGTGCAGTGTTTTTCATTCTACACAACTATTTCTCTATGGGTTGTGCAGACGATATGGTGTATATAGTGATATCTCTTTGCTGATGAAGCCATTTTGCTGGTCAAGCTCAATTGAAACTGTAGGTGGTTAATAGAGCTACCTGCATGGTGAACCTCAAAAAATGACAGTTTCAATCACCCTGAGGTAAATACTTACCAGAGACGCTAAATATTTTGCAAGGTGATCATTGTAATCTGTTTAAAACATTTACAGTTTCACCTGCTTGTTCATAATTAATACTCAAATGATAACTATTAAATAGTTGTCATGCTATTTTTTTTGTGTGTAGAAACGGTCACATTAAAAAACGTATTCCTCGTGTCTGTAGTCAATACATAACATTTTACCACCTTTTAAAAATATAAGTTAGCAGGAAGTGCTCCTATGGATTAGTGCCTGCGCTTTGTTTTGACCCCTCTAAATGAAGACAAACCTGTCTTACTCTAACAGCAGAGTAAAGCTTGAGCTGAATGACATATAGACACACTTACAGAACGGGTTGGAAAACCTACAGTGCAGCAGTGCGCCAACACGCACAGTCTGCGACAGAGCATTAACTCTGTTGGAAATTCCAGCAGTGAGCATTTATGCAGATGTGGTCTGAACATATGAGATATTTGGTGACAAATAGTGATAGATATAAAAACAAACATATGTTATAACCTTTTCAAAATGGGTTATTTCCAGAACATAGGAAACAGGAGAACAGCAAAAAAGCCCCTGATATTTTTCCCAATAATATCAAACAAAATCAGCTGTTGGCTATTTGGTGCATTATAACAGTTTTAAAGCCAGAAAGGTACTAACTATGGAGTCAGATAATTGATTAAATGTCATGGAGTCCAATACTTAAATCTGAATGTAAACACATAATCTTCGCCTGTTCATCATTAGTGATAGGGAGAGTATCTGCAAAGGCTGCATAGAAACAACTTACACAGAGGAAAAAACATGTGTAACTGCAGTTATCTTGCAAATGTTCACAATGACTGATTTTCTGAACTTTTTTCATTTATTACTGAATTGCAATGAAGTTAGTATGTTTGTATTCATATTTATGTTTAGATTTACATAGCTACAAAACAAGTGCTTACATTATCACAGCTAAAGACAATATTTATAAAGACACCAACCTATCTTTTGAAGTGATTAAGACAAAAACTTCATATCAAAAATTTCCATTGAAATAAACAATTAAATCATTATTCACTGTTACTGTATGTGTATGACAACTTATCAGCCAAAAGATCATAATGATGTCAGCACCCTCTTGGAGATTTCTAAGTGTAGGATAATTGATGTCAGGAAGCAGGCTGGTCTTCCTGTTGGGGGTCACAGTCCTTGTAAGCCTGGCCGAGACATTCAGTGACGAATGTGAAAGATATGCACACAATAGTGCAGTGCAAAGTGTGTCTCCTCTGTTTACAGGATGTGTAGTTTGAAAATGTTGGGGCTGGGAAGGGCGTGCCCCTCTTAAAGCCAAATGAGGGCCGTATGCTAAATGCATAAGACATGGAGATAATAATGACCTTCTATGCCTGGTCTATGGTGGGCTGATTTGAAATGTATGCCTTATGTTCTGATTATAGGGACACGGCAGGGCAGGAGAGATTTAGGACCATCACTACGGCATACTATAGAGGAGCAATGGTGAGTCTATGTCTTCATGTCTATCGCACTGTTAAAATACGCGTAGGTAAATACTGTATGAGGTGTAAATCTGTCCTATCTTTCCCTCTGTGCCAGGGTATCATGTTGGTGTACGATATCACTAGTGAGAAGTCCTTTGACAACATCAAGAACTGGATTCGCAACATTGAGGAGGTGAGTTTTGGGCACCAAGTGAGTTAAGGAAGTATACAACAGGATGTGTCCAAATGATAAAAACCAAGCACATTTTATATAATTTCATGAATACGATTCTTATTAAATGCTGAAATTACGGCACCATTTCTTTTCACGAGATGGTCTATATTTTATTGAACAATGAAATCATGCAAAGGACATGTCTTTATCTGATAATACATCATCAGGGGGTTGAATAAATTGTGCAATATGTTTCTTGCTCTCTCTAGCATGCATCATCAGACGTAGAGCGGATGATCCTCGGAAATAAATGTGACATGAATGACAAAAGACAGGTGTCTAAGGAGAGAGGGGAGAAGGTACAGCTTTTTAGGCTCTTTATTACTTTGTATTCTTGTTTACTGGAAAAAGGTCATAAAGAATAGTTCTGTTCTTATCAGCGACCAAACTTTTCTATTATTTTTTTAAATTAGAGACCACCTACATTACACAAGCGACTGATTTGACTATTTCACTGTGACTGATCCTTGGTGACCGATCACCCAATACCAACAATAGGCTATGTTTTCCACCACTTGCTATTAATTTAAAGCCACAAAAGGCTACTTCAATACTTCTGAGGTCACTAACTAAAATGGCAAGTGAAAACAAGTTATCACAGCTGCAATGTGGCAATAAAACTCCATTCATTTGTTTACCAAAGACAAAACTCTTCATAATGGTGGTTAAAGTTCATTTTCATCAATCCTTCAACTGCTTTCCCTTAAAAATAGCCCCCATCTAGGCATGTAAAAGTGCATTTATTTATGGCCTGACATTTTTGCAAATCTAATCACATAGTGAAGCATTATTTCAGGGAGAAATTTGCTTCTGATAATGATAATACATGTTGGATCAGTTCTCTTCCTTAACATTAGCATCAGAAAATTTGTTCTCATACAGAGGTTTTTAAAAGATCATATTTTTTATTTCTTTTGTGTGCTACGCTTTCCATGGTCAAAACATAATAGGCTCAAGAGAAAAGAAACGTTAGTGCAGGAATGACTGTTTTAGCTGCTATACCGCAGTTATCTTGCAAATGTTCACAATGACTAATTTTCCAAACTTTTTTCATTTATTAATGAATTGCAGTGAAATTAGTATATTTGTATTCATATTTATGTTTAGATTTACATAGCTGCAAAAAAACACATTATCACAGCTAAAGACACTATTTATAAAGACGCCAACCTATCTCTTGATATCGTATTCTCTTTATATTGTCTTCTAGTTGGCAATAGATTACGGAATCAAGTTTTTAGAAACCAGTGCAAAAACCAGCATAAATGTGGAAGAGGCCTTTTTCACCCTAGCTAGAGACATTATGGCCAGACTCAACAGGAAAATGGTGAGCCATGTCATAACTTACACAGCTTTTGCATTGAACATAACTTGAATAAACTTTCAGTACAGTACAGTACTAAACTACATTGCTTGACTTTTGAGTGACTTCTTCTCTTCATGTCTTTTCCAAGAATGATGGCAGCAGTTCAGAAGGTGGGGCACCAATTAAGATCACAGAGAAGCGTTCCAAGAAGCACAGCTTATTCAGGTGCACACTCATATAACAGACTCCAGTGAGTGGAATGCATCTATGGACTTCATCTCTCTAGCTGCAGAATCAGCTGGTATGGAAGGTCGTGTAAGCCTCTACCGAGAGGTGCACACTCACGTTCTTAATGAACAGGGAGACTCCTGTTCATCCAGACCAACCGGCGAGTTGGTGAAAAAGGATACTGAAGGGGTTCAAAGTACCTAGTTTGTGAAATGTCTTATTGATTTTTTTTCCAGTCTTTTTGTAATAATCACGGCACATGTTTAAGTTTGACTGTCAATTTTTTTTATAATATCAAAGCTTGAATTATTCATTTTATAGAGCCTTTATTCATATTTTATAAAGCTTTTATAAGCATAACATAACAGTGTTATACTGTCATTACACATTGTTTGTGGGTAGATTATCTCTAAAATCTGTAGTATAATTAAAGGGCACCTTTTTATAGATTTAAATGGAGGTGGAATTAGAACAGCTTATGTATATATATTGGAAAATGTCTCTGGGATTGTCTAACAGGCACATAACCATGTATAGCACTGACAGAGATCCTGCACTCCCCACAGTGTGGTGACTCAAATATAGAACATGACAGCTGAACAGCATGATGGGTAAAAGTATGCCTGTTCAGTCTGTCCATGTGTCTGTAAAGCAGCGACCAATCAAAACAGGGACATGATGTATATAGCACACACGTTAGGCCAGGAGTCTCAGCTGTGGTCCTGTCAGTTTGCTGATTTTCCTATAGAAAGACACCTGATTAAACTTGTTAGGAAATGAAGGGGTTTAGTCGGTGTGAAAGCAAGGAAATCACTAAACTGTGTGAGGGATTAGAGAGTGAGAGAAATGTTTGGTCCTGCATGGTAGGAAAGGTAGCATTGTTCACATTATTTTCATCTTTGATTAATTCATTCACCTTTTGTGTTTGGCAAAATTTTGCATGTTTGAAATAGAATTTTTCGCAGAATGATTTAAAATATCTGTACATGAATGTATAGGAAAGCCACTAATGCATGATTTAATTGTTGTGTGTATAATGTACTATTAATTTCCCATGTTGGCATTCTTGCTGCTATGTATATTAACAAAATACCACCTATTCCTATTGCTGTTTTTTAAAAGCCCAAAGTACTTTTGGTTTACACACGTCATAACCTGTGATATACATTACTAGTAGCTCTTTGAAGGAAAATACAATTATCAAATAGTTATGTGTTTCTGTCTGTGTGTGTTGTGTTCGTTTGTGTTTGAGTGAATTCATGTCACTATCTATGTATTCTGTACCCAGTTACATGGCATAAGTAGCATTTATTTCACTGGTGCCAATGCTTTTAATGTAGTTCAAATTTGAAAGTGTCTGCAAATAGACATTACCGAATTGCGCTAATGTTGCAGAAGAACGAAAGTTTCAAAAATAGACTGACAGATTGAGTCAGCAATAAAAAGTTCTTGCTAAGATTTTTGTTTCCTCTTTCCAGCTCAAGAGTAAAGGCCTTGGAAATGTCTGTGCACATGTCTGTGTTTCACTCTCTCTAAACCTGCTGCGGTGACCTTAGTGCCGCCACCTTAGCGCTCATCATAAAATACAAGCAAATGTAGCATCATTATTTCAGCCTTGGTGTTCAGATAGGACCATTGTGGTCAGTGTCAACAGAGGCCATATATATGCTGCTCTTATCGGAGTTTATTGAACTGAACTGGTTTTTGAGTTTGGATGGTACGTTGGGTTTTTCACAATGTACTGCCACCTATCGGTTTAGAAATTAAAAGTTTCTTAAACACCCTGCTCAAATGATTGTTTCAAAGAAATCTGTGTAACCTCTAATTTCTAGTGTGATTTTTATTAATTGTGAAACCTTTTGTACAACACATAACTAAAGTAAAATGCATAGCATTATGGTTCATGTCTGCTTTTTGTTCCGCTATCTAAAATGTAACTAGAACTATGTTCCTGTAATACACTTACTCGGCACCGGAGTGCGCTGTTGTGCTTTTTGAGATCAGCTGTACAAAAGTTGTATAATGTAGTATACGCAGTCCTATGCAGTAAGGAATGCACAGATTTATACATTGGAGGAACCAAACAACTGCTTTACAAACACATGGTGCAACACAAGAGAGCTAGCACTTCAGGATAAGATTCAGGAGTCAATCTACACCTGGACGACAAGATCCACATTCTGGACAGAGAAGACTGATGGTTAGAAAGAGAAGTAAAGGAGGTTGTATACTGTATACCGATCAACCATAACATTACAGCACAAAACATTATGCCAATTGCCCCTTGACGGCATAACTCCACAAAACCTCTGGTTGGGCCTTCCATGGATCAGACTTGTTTGGCTCTTTGCCTAACAATCCCTGTGCTTCGCAGGCTGTGGTGCACTGGGTGTTAACTTTCTATAGTGGTTATCGTTTCTATTGTAGGATTGGTTTTTCTTGCCAAGTTGAGCTGTATTGATTTTTTTGTGAGCTTAGACTAGATGGGCTAGTCTTTGCTCCCCTTAGGCATAAATGAGCCGTGGGTGTCTATGATCCAGTCACCAGTTTACTGGTATATAATGTGTATTTAATGTGTTAATGCTATGTTTTATTAATGTTAGGGCTGATTGGTGTACGGTGTAATGGATTGAAACTCCCAACAGAGGAGATAGCCTAATATACCACTTATCACCAACTTGAAATCTTTTATCACTCCCAAGGCAGCAAGTTAGAACCGATGAAACCTTTTGGATGAGAGGTTTTAATGTTTTTGAGGTTTTGATGTTTTTGAGGTTTTGATGTTTTTGAGGTTTTGATGAGAAGCATTAAAAAAAATTTCAAGCAAGTCCAATTACCACTGAACACCACCATTCCTGACCTGGACAACTGAAAAGCTCCAAAGACATTTTGCTGTATAATATCTTTTTTTCCACCTTACGATGCTCAGGTACCAAAATCAGTTTTTACCATTTTGGATGTTATGAAAGTTTGCACAAATATACACTAATTATATAGGTACCTTACTTTACATGGACAACAAGAACACCACCTTTGGTTATAACAGAAACGTTTTCTGTTATAACCACATATTAATACTAAATGTTATGCATGTCTGTTAACAAATCTGTGGTTGTCAAAACATATTAAAATAACATCTAAGCCCATAAGGGTAAGAGTATTTCATTTTTACTTGCAATGTATAAAGCATAATTGTTATAATATAATATATAGCATGCACATAATATACAAAAGGTACCCTGGAAGTTAGTAGTTAATCACATAGTCACACATTTAGGTCTACCTGAAAAACAACAAATATACAAATATCTTTGGGAATGGGATATGACACTGCAAATATTTTATTGTTATATGCAATAAGTTTTTGATGCCCTGTGATGAAATGCCATCTTGTTCAGTGTGTATTCTCAAATTCACAAGGTTTCTTGGGTTAATAGGATAATGAAGATGAATGAACAGATTTACATTGAAATTGTCTTTACTCCTAATTATCTGACTCATCTCCAGACCTCAGATCAATCTTTTATACTCACTCTTCCTTCCTTGATACTTCCACAATTTTTTCTCCTGACCTCACAATGGAACTTTCACATGAAAGGCTGCTCTCGCTGCTGGAGCCTCGGGGCTTGTCTGCACTTTCCCTCAAGGCTTTTCGGCATTTTGTGTTCCAGCTCTTGGATCTTCCTGGTGGAAACATTCTCTCTTCAGGCACCAGAAGATGAAAAGAGTCAGGAATATCTTCATGCAGGTTCATCCTTTCATTGTCAACTGCCTTTCCCCAGATTTCATCTGTCTTTGTTGGGTCTCTGTCTCTTTCTACTCCATTACTTCCCATATTTAGGCTTTCCTCTGAACCATTCTGTTTTCCGTGTTCTTGTGTAACATCTTTCCTTCCTTTCAGGCCTTCTTCCTCTTGAGCTCTCATCTCAGTGTTGAGATTGTTTGGAAGTCTCAGCTGATCCCCAGATTTACTTGCTTCATTTGTCTCTGTGTGTTTAACAATGTGGATGTCTGGAGGAGGTTGGCAAAAAAGATCAGGCTGTTCTTTATATTGAGAGCCTGCACTCCACCGCCGCATATTTGAAGATCTGACAATCCCTTTTTGAAGACAATTGGGGTCTTTGGCTCTTTGCATGAAACATTCCTTGACAGTTGACCTGAACAAAGTGGTGCTCTTAGATCTTTGAACTGAAGATGATGAAACGTTACATGCTGTTTTAGCCTCTTCACCCTGATTTATAGATTCTTCTGTCCTCTCACAAGTTCCCAGAATACCAGGGTTTCCACATGAGTTTGGACAGATTCTTACTACTGGAATGTCCACCTCCAAATTCAGCCCATAATCATCTGGATTAAGTGTTGTACTGTTTAATGGGTTCTTTATATTTGCCACTGTAAGTTGGCTTGACTTGGTCTCATCTTTCTCCTCGGGGGCTGGACATTCATCCATATGGTAGCAATAAAGGCTGTATCCATCATTGCTGTTAAAGCTGCCAGTGCGCATGAGAGAAGAAAGGCCATTAACAGAGGCTTTCTGTGAATGTGTCCTTTTAAGTTCAGTGTGGTCGATTCCTGCCAGTTTCTCCAAGGCCGTCATCATGCGAGAATAGATGTCCTCCAACTGGGCCAACCTCAGATCCACTGTCTGCAAAGAAGCCTTCATATTGTTCTCTCTTTCATTGACCTCCTCCAAGTGCATGGACATGTTTTCCACCCTGTCATGAAATCAAAAGTGCCATATAACCGTCATCTTGTTAAAATCCTTATATTTGTTACATGTCTGTCAAAACATTTTCAAAATTAGGTTCAGTTTACAATGTTTACCAATTAATTAACCTGGCTGATTCAAATGATTCATGGATTTCATTACCTTTCAGATGTAACCCTTATCCTTTCATCATTTGAGGATTGCTGTTCATCTTCCTTCTCTCTAAAGTACTCTTCAACACACTGCTCCTCAAATTCATACAGGCACCTCAGCTCCTCTGAATTAAGGATAAGCTCTTAGAAGAAAATGGAGATACTGTAATTAGTCAATGAAACATGTATGTCATTTTGTGTATGATACATATCCATCCATTATCTATACCACCCCCTGTGGAGGGTCATTGGGACAGTGCTAACCTGTAAGCCACCATGCTGCCATGTGATAGATCTTTTATGATAACATAATGCAAATATTAAATAAGTATCCTTTAAATATAAATGTATAAACTTTTCTAAATTAATATTCTTTGGCAGTTCTAGGAGCATACAATGTAGCAAATTAATATGGCCATGTGGTCTGTAACAGTCTTGTTTAATGAGAAAGGGTAATCATTGACTACATTGAACCAACAATGACAGACTCTGAAAGCCTTACATTTCTTACAAATATCATTCTTTTAAGGGAACTCACTCAGTCCTTTGTCCTTTTCATCCAGCTCCCCCTCTTTTTTCCTGCCACAGCGGCAGCAGATTCGTCTGATGAGAATATAAATGTGACTGAAGATGATCAAAGGAGGAGGAAGCACCGGCCTCTCATGGAAAGTCATGATCAGCTGATACCGCTGGAACTTCCACACCTGGTTAGAAATGGACTTCACCTCAAAGAAGGTGTTACTGTTAAGGATACAAACAAGGTGGAAAATTTATAATTGTGTCCAATTTATATAAGTTGTGTCAACTACCTGTGAGTAATTCAGTTAATTATGTCCATTTAGACATAGTTGCTTTGTCATTTTTTATGTACATGAAATGTTATCTATATTGATTTGTACACGTACTTGAAGACAGCAATAAGCAAGTTGACAAGAAGGATGTTAGCCACTAGCAAATAGCAGGCCATGATGGCAGGAGTGAGCCAAGCACCAGGAATGCAGGGAGGGAGTTTCTTTCCATCCTCATCATACATATTATCTCCACAGGGAGCTGAGGGAAGATCTCACATCTCAGTCCAGAGTAACAGCGCTAACTTAATTTTCATTTTGAAACATTATAATAGCGTGTATTTTGTACATACGGTTTATTTCCATGGCATAAACTGCAGAGCATTCCAGAAAATAAATTTCATGCAGATAGGGGAAAAAGCAAGCAGATATTTACTCTCAGTTATATCAAAATTAAGAAAAATTACTTAGAATACAAACATCTCATCCACTCTCCCACCCACCCACCCACACACACCCACCGACCCACCCACCCACCCACCCACCCACCCACACACACACACACACACACACACACACACACACACACACACACACACACACACAGAAGATGGAAAGTTTAAATCTGCATTTCCCTTATTTATTTATTTTTTACATTGGTGATTAGTTTAAAAAGTTAACCTAATCAAAATTAATTAACATATCCATTTTAAAAGAGAGCAACCATTTTCAATATAGGCATCGAATATAAAGGTATTGGGGGAAAAAATAAAAATAAATACATTATATATATATATATATATATATATATATATATATATATATATGACATTTATAGCTTATAGATCATAACAATTGAAGATTATATAAGAGCTCATATAAGAGCAATAATAGAGCATTATTTACACCACAAACCCAAAGTGATCAAAAGTTCTTAAAAAAAAATTATATATCATCAATATTTTCTTTATAATTCAAAGACGTGAATTCAACATGAACATTATAATTCAAACTACATGAAATCAATTAGTAAGGACTACTGTATGTATCACTACAGTACACCAACTCAGTAATATAAAGGAAAGTACAGGTAAGGCTGAATATCTACCCTGGAGACAGATAAAAGAATCTTACTATCAATTCTAGTCTTACGGTCTATTGAGTCTGCAAACACCTCTCCATAGATCATCCAGTAGGGCATGTAGAAAATGTTTCGGGCTAATCGCCAGGTAGGCTCTTCATCTGGGTGTAGGATGGCCTGTCGTGCTACCCCAAAGCTCATGAGCACCACCAACATGATAACTACAAAGTACAACATGTCGATCATCTGAAGAAAAAAACAAACAAACAAAACAAAAAAAACAATATAACAACTTTCCATTTTTTTAAGGAAACCTAAACAAAAAAGCTGACGTAAATTCAGCCAAGCAAAATATTATTCATTTAAAAGTCTATAAACCCACAGACAGAGATACATTTGCTTTCTCAGTTAGTGAGATCTTTTGTAACTTACCATCTTGCCGATCATCATGACATAGGGTCCGAGGTACTTGTTCACCCCAAAAATATCCAACACACGGATGTACCAGAAGATAATGTCCACGCAGTATATGACCCGGCCGTAGCCCATGTAGGGCTCTGGCTGTAGTCTGAGGAGGAGACCCAGTAGGAATGTCGAGATGGCCACCAGGTCTGTGATGTTCCAGTACTCCTCCAGCCACACGTTAATCTTCTGCTTGAGCTTACCAGGCTCTGACATCAGAATCTAACACAAATCAAATCGCAGTTCAGATCATGCAACACCAATTATTTTCACCCATTTATTTGACCACATTTTTAAAGTGCATGATCAACATGGCACCCAGTAAAAAGTAACTTTAACCCTCTCATCCTTTCCTCCAAATATAGGAGTCTCTATATGATTCGTGTTTTATGTGTTTTATTTAAGAAAATATTTAGTGTTTTACACTACACTCCAAGTGCTCCTGTAGGAAGGGATTTTTAAACTTTCTAAAGGAGTCTATTTTATTTCTCACTTTTAATTAGATAAATGCAAAAATCCCATACATTTAACTGATGAAGTGTAATTTTGTGAATAATATGTGATTACACGGGAGAAAAATGCAAAGGTGTGCATCTCTCTGTGTTATGCCCTGAAATTGCTCACTTACAGTAAGTTAAAATGTAACATAATCATGATATCATGTGACACTGAATAATTTGATCAAGGAGAAAAATACAACTAAAGGCCCTATGTTTGAAAATCAACATATTGAATTGATTCATTTAAAAAATGACACCATTGGAAAATGAAGACACATCGATAATGTGAAACCTCACCTGTCTCACTTTCTCAAGGCCAAGTGTCAGTATGTAGGAAATGACCAACCACTCTTGTATTGATGGCCAACGTTCCATCTTCACCAGGACAATGTAATTATACAGCATAAGATACCCAAGGTATGATATCTGCTCCAAATATTTCAAACAATATCAAAGATACAAAAAAATTCAACATCAGTAACATTAAATTGACATGAAATTACTATTACTATAATTGATATGATAAGTCAAGTCAAGTCAGCTTTTTTGACACTTCAACCATATACAGTTTAGTACACATTGAAATGAAACAACATTCCAAGGTGCCAAGACCAAGGTGCTACATGCAACATAAATTCAAAACATAAATTAACAAAAACTAACTAGCTAAACTAAGAAACCTAAGATGATTAAGATAATTGGTGACAATAGTTTATTGTTTACCGTATTAAACCAAAACTTGGTGAATGGAGCATTGTAGAACTCATAGATCTTCCTTCCAATGGGAACATGCCTTGGTTTCTTACTGCCGTCTTCTTCATCACCTTTCTTCAAATGTGGCTCTGTGGTTGTATCCTTGATCAACATTGAGTATGTTGTTAGGAAGTTTACAGTACGAATTTGGAATTTTAAGCAACAATGCACAAATGTCATGATGTGTGTTAACATCTTGTGTTAATTTTTGAGAAATTACCTGTGGAATGTTTATTTATTTATGAAGTGAACGATGAAATAGCTTTGTTTAAGCTAATAATGTGTCTGGGAAACAGCAACCTACAAGTTGAACTTAACAGGAATATACCTTTCAAACCACACAATGTGTGAAATGAAGAAATGTGCATTAACAAAACAAACAAACAAAATAAAAACTGAGCAAATGAGAGGTGAAGTGAGAAACTCATACATGTACAGTACAAAAGCTTACAGAACAAAGAAAGAGCACGTTTATGAGATGCATTTACTGCATTCATTTGTTCCTCCCTAGTAAGTTCCTGGTCAGGTTTGCTGTAGTAAAAATAATGCTACTAGTGTGTTTATACTTTAAGAAAGAAAACTAAGTTTGGTTCAAATAGAAATAAAAACAACCCAGTGATATCTCAGTGATGAACCTGAGTGAGGAACCTGAGTGAGGAAGCTGAGATTGACATGGCTCATGGACGACATCTGGCACACATCTTGCTAATTAGGATGCTTTAGACAGAAAAAGTGCTATAGTTACCCTGCTGGATTTGTTGTCATCGTCCTTGTCCTTGGCACCAGTGTTGTCATCAGAGCTTTGAAAAATGTCATCACCCACACGGAAGCCCAAGAGCAAGATTGAAGGAGGAAGGATGATTCCAGCTATAACCTGCAGAGATGCACTTTTGAGAATCAGAAAAAAAAATCTAAATTGTCTTAGAACATTTAAGGGATAAAGTAAAACAAGGTACCAGTAAAGTGAAATATGATTACAAAGCCCTATGCCATTTTTAGCAACAATTACCTTGAGCCCAGGGTTTTTGCCAACCCTCAGTGAACCCATCCACATGTCAGTAAGGAGCATTTGGCTGCAAGTATGGGCAATGAAGTCTCTGTGCTTGGCAGCCACAGCTAATTTCAGACAGGTGGAATTACTCCAGTTCTTAAGTTCATAGGTCAGCAGCTTCATGGCCACCTGTTCATCATGTTTGTAGGCCTGATCCAGAAGCTCATAGGCCAAAGTTCCAAACTCCCTGAAAATGAATTATGATGCTGAATATGATGTTTGACAGCTAAAGCACATCCTAAAAACTTTCTAAGCAAGGAACAAAAACAAACTTACAGTTATACTGTTACACAACATTTGTTTACTGTCCAACACTATTTTTAAGAAGAACACATGCCTGTACAGTAAAACAAGCAAAGACATTTAAAGAAAAGAATTGAGTATGAAAGGATGTGTAATGAAGATTACTTCTCAGCCACCCATAAGACCAGAAATCAATATATCTGGACCAGGGTTACTGCAGATGCCAGTCCATAGCAAGGCAACATGCATTCACACATTCACACATTAATTAAAGATTTGGGATAATTTAAAGCAGTAAATCCGACTGCCAGGATGTTTTTGGGATTTGGGCCCCAAATAGGAACCAGGAAAACATCTCATCTATATGGACTCTCAGTGGACATATGAAATACACTGCATTTGAGTGCAGGATCAAATCAGGCTCCCTGGAGATGATGTGAAATGACAATACTACCCACTGTGCATTTTGGTTATTTTATTCTCAATTAAAAACAATCAAATCAGTGTCAGTGGGGTGTCAGTTTATTCCAGGTCTTTTTTTATTTATTTACCTGCATTATACTTACTTGGAGTTGTTGTCTAGATCCTGAAATATGTCATCCACCAGTTCACTGACAGATGATTCATGGGCCATGGCTTTATAAAGCTTACAGGCCACCAATGCCTTAGCCATAGCCTCCTCTCCTCTCTGCCACAGGAACAGAGCCATCTTCTGCCTCCTTGTCAGCACGGACCAAACTATGAGCTCGTGGAATGGGTACTGGAAACGGCTGACCTCAGGGTCATCCACATCAATATCTACCTCCTCCTCTTTCTTCTTCTTTTTCTTCTTTCCTTTCAGATTTGGTTCATCGTCCTAAGAAAGTCATCGATAAATCATTGATTGATACATTCAGTACGGAAAACAAAATGGAGCAGCAAAAAAAAAATAAAAATAACCATACCTCCATCCCAAGAAGTTTTAGAGCCTTTGGCTGTAAAGATAACAATAAAGACATGTAAGACTCCTGTGTGCTAAGACTATACATATAAATACCAGCTGCTCCCACTCACCCTTTTAAGCCCATAAAGGTTGTTGTAGAGAGAGCGGAAACTTTTTCTTGTGTAGTGACAGCGATAAGCCCCTCCCATAAGGTACTCCATCACCAGGCCAATGTCAATTAGTGTAATTTGATAGTCTGGTGGGAGGTTACCCTAAAAAATCAGAAAGGACTGATGCGATTTACATAAATGATATATTTGGTGGTTTAAGATCAAACAACATGAACAGGAACTTGAAAAGGAAATACAGCTCCCTAGTTTAAGATAAAAAGTTAAAATAATAATAATAATTAAAAAAGGCTTAGTGATAGTATTGTAACTAAAAACTGGAAAAGTCACTAGAACATCAAAATCAATTTAGGTTAGGTGGAAAGTCAGTGAATTAAATTTTCCCTAAATCATTGCATTACATCCATTTGGCTAAATACAAATATGTTTTTTAGAGACATGGATAAGTAAAATTCAGGATACAGAATTCAA
Organism: Clarias macrocephalus; assembly: GCA_011419295.1. Lineage (NCBI taxonomy): Eukaryota > Metazoa > Chordata > Actinopteri > Siluriformes > Clariidae > Clarias > Clarias macrocephalus. Next base: position 64,009 of record JAAGKR010001151.1, read on the forward strand.
GATTCACGACTTGTTACTTGTAGCATTATAAATAAATAGAGAGAAATGTCACTAATTGTGGCTCTTTAAGTCCTACCACATGTACTTTTCAAGTCTTTAAATAAACAGAACTTAATCTCTGTCCGACCAACAACAAGAACTTACTTTTTTAACATCTCGGACTACAGCATTCAGTGTGTTGCCTGGCCCAAGTTTCTAAAGATAAAAGGTTTACAAAGAGACTACCATGTAAACAAAATGGGAAAATTGGTGAATAAATAAGCATCAGAGTAGATGATTTTTTTTTCCCCCTGAGGATTAAAAATGGCAATTTTATAGACTCTTGTGCAGCTTTTTCAGTGGTGCTTACTGTGTTATATAACTCCTCTAGCCGTGGGATGGTTAGGAAATGGTGAATGTTGACCCCGTTTTCAATCAACAGTTTAACAAAATCTACTCGGTCCAATACCAGTGCATCCATCATCGCCTGCTCCAGTGAGTTCACCTGCAGAGGGCACCAGCAAACATGTCATGTGTCAATTCTCAGTCTTTAGATTTGTCCAAATAACATATGGATAGGATAGAGTACAGTATAATATGGTCCATCATTTTACCCAGTTGAGTAGTTCTAGCTTTCTAGGATCCATTTCCTCTTGAACATCTGCCTTGGCTTTGCCACCTTTGCTCCGCTTGCCTCTACCCTTAGCTGCACCCTGTGAGGCTGTAGGAGAGCCCTTGGCTTTTAAGGTGGATGTTGCACTAGCTACAGCACTGGCAGGCTATAAAACCAAATACGTGTTTAAAGACCACTGATATAGAGCACAATGAACAAATTTATTTTTCAACATGGCAGAATAATAAGTTAAAAATGTGTCTAACTGGTAGGTTGTGTCCATAAACAAAGATTTGGTTGCGTGCTATATCCACCCGATTCCAAGCAAGAGCCAAGCTCAACTGGTCTGAGGCAGAGGCATTTGTGCCTAAGAAGGCATAAATTAAACACATAGATGGTTTAGGATTGAACGAGTATGTCTATTACATAAATCTGGATGCTGTTTTGTGTGAAATCTGGAGAGTACCTTTCAGTAAAGCTGTTAAAATGGCCATCTCAATGTCCTGCTGTCCCTCTGAACCCATTCGAAAGACTGTTATCTGTAGTCGGAGTATTCATTAAAAAAAGCGATAGAACATGCTGATGCTTTGAAGGAAATGAAAAGAAATGAAGGAAACATGGAACAAATATATTTCTCACAAACACAGCTTAGCCAAATATAGATTTTTAATGACACTTAACTAAGCAGAAAGGCTTCCTCTCGAGGTCTCATACATATAATGCCTGCCTAATTCTCTGTACTTAATGGGAAAATAGAGCTTTCCTTGTTTTAGAAGGCTTGTATAAAATACCATTGCCTCAGAGATGCAGTCACATGTGCAAAAAATGTTAAGTGTGATTAAAGCTGGTATGAATATGTGGCACAATGCCAAAGAGTCCAGTGTTCCAGTGTGCACTATTAACCCTCATCTTAATGATATCAAGCAGGTTATTTATTTTTGTTTGATTTGATAAAATATGTTTTTATTATAAACTATATTGTTTAACAAGTACCGAATACAACTTATCTTCTTCTTCATTAGTTAAAGAAGAAAACATTTGTGAAAATATTCACACATTTTTGCATGCTTTCTGACATCATGTGCAGATTCAGATATAATTAAGACATTAAGATATAAATAAGTAATTGATGTAAAGAGAATAACACTGTACATATCTATATAATTATGCCCATTTTTTACAAACTGAATATGAGTATTAAAGGCAAAGCCTGTTCACTGTAATCAGACCTTAATGCCTGTAGTATTATACTGGTGGCAAACCTCAGGGTGAACTCTACTTTCTGTATTTAGGATTACGGACAAACAATAGCATGGCGTTCTTTTGTTTATTTCATTGCGTGGTTCTTTTAAAAGTATTAAAAAATTCCAATTACCTGTTCAAATACGTGATCCCAGTAAAAAGTCAGAAACATGCATTGCATCAACAGGCATATTAGAAAATATTATTTATTGGGGGATTTAGATGCTTATTTAATATAACCCTGTGGGATTTACAATGAATGAAACTAAAGTGTAAATGGAGGATGGTGGATTTTGTGGAGATGGAGCCTTTCTTCCATTGTTTGCTGAGAAAAAGAAGGAATGAGCCAGGGCGGCATCAGGTGGTGCTGCACTTATCTTTATCTTTTGTCCTGATGGATATTAGACACTTTTTAGTACATAAATTTTCTACTAAATCTGCTTCAGGAGTGCAAACTCAAATTTTCCTTAAAAATGCAGTTGCTTTTTGCATAAAGCAAAACTGATTTAGGCTGTAGTTATTTTTTTGCTGTTTCATTACTGCAGTTAATGTAAATGCTGATAAACAACAGCAAAGAATTCAGCAAACTAGACTAGACTTTGGTTTACATCTTCGGTGCTTTTTACTGTACAATGGTGTTGTTCTTTTTTGGCTGCTCCTGTTAGGGTCACCACAGTGGATCATATTACTCAGATATTTGATTTAGCACTGATTTTTCATGCCAGTTGCTTTTTATATTGCAGTACATTGTTTATTATAAATAAATAATGCATTGAATGTGGAAAATGCTAATTTACAAATTCTTTAAAATCCACGTGATGAGCTGGTAAATCAGTTGAATTGGTTAATTCTAGAACTGAGAGCATGCTGATTTTTATTATATTTTATTTAGATTTAGTGCAGAAACAAGTAGATGTGCAATCTCACACGCATCTCTTCACCATGTACCTTCACCAGGGACACTGTTCAGTATTTGGTAAATGTATATAAATGTATATAATATACAACAATGAATATAACGGATAATTCATAGGTCTATGTGGCTGAGTTTGGGAAATAAATGAACCTAAATTTGCTGAAGATCTGAACTACATATGAGCTATAATTAGACATGAAGGATGTCAAAGTTAAAGCAGCACACACAGTTTGGGAAAAGACGTAGGAATGTCGACTTTATTCACAAATGATTACATGGAGATGACTCTTCTTTTTACCAGTACAAATGACGGCATGGAACATACACAAATGAAAATAGCACAGTGACAATGACAGTGACAATCTGGTGAGTGTTTATTCAGGAAAAGTTGCATGATATACAAACAAACAGTAATCTTTAACAAAGATTTTTCAAATAAAAAAACATTTTGTGGAACATTTTATGAGTCAGTACAATATACTACTGTTTGATTATAAATGACCCCGCTTCTGTAGTATAGTAAGATAACTAAGATAAGATAAGATAACTACAGTATGTGATGGTAATATACAGTACAGTATATGACTCCATAATATGCAATATGTACTGTATGGAGTAAAGAAATAACCAGTTTGGATCTTCTTGCTAGTTAACTTCCTATAAATTCCCATCTCTCATTCTTCTTTAGTGATGATGGTCCCAACACTCCAGGCCACATTCTCTCTACTTTAACAGTTCAGCAATCACTCTTTATGTAATTTAGTTAAGGTGCGTTTAAAACGTTGGGAGCCAAAATATACCTGCTTTCTTTTATACCTATATATCTTTTCTTCTTCAGTGAACTTAACTAGTCTAGATGAATAACTACACATATATTTTATACATTTTGGACTTTTTCCTGCTAATTGCTTTAATTGTTTAATAGACATACTCACCAGCTCTCTTCTCTTCATGCATTCCATGATCATAAAGAAGATCTGCTGTGACTGGCTCTTGCTGTAGTTAAAGGTCTTCTGAATGCTGACCAGTAGCTGGTCCCGAGCATCATCACTTATTGTCCTGGAAATAAAACTGCATATTTTAGTCTACTAACAGTTATCAGCCTTAACTGTTTTGGTTAAATACTACTCTTACCCCTCATCTTCTGAGTGTTTGTGGGCAAAGGAGAGGATGTCTGATGCTCGGCCACTACCGTCACACACCACGACAGGCACAGGAGGTTCCTCCCGCAAGCTTTCCAGCACCACAGTGATCATGTTCGGGCCTCCTTCTACGATTAGGCATACTAGTGGCACACCCTGACCTAAACCTCAAACACACCAAAAATAAATCAACTTTAAGATTTTGAATTTTATGGGATAAGACAAAAGTACAGTATTTGGTAGTAACTGGAAATGTTAAATAACTTAAAGCCCATGACACAGATTTCAGACTACCCAGAGCATGTGAAATATAAGATGAAAGAAACAGATCATTCTAATTAATCAATGGAAATAGTGTATTATACTGGGACTTGACCTGATTATCATGTGATGTGAGTGGTGACAGCTGAGTATCCCTTTGCTGTCCCTGCCTTATTCCAAACCCCAGGCATAGGATGACAAAGGGAAACCCACAGGTCACAGACAAGAGCCTCCCGTTCCACACAACAAGTTTTGATATACAGGTCAAAAGGGTTCTAACACCATATATAAACTAACAAAATGTAGCCATGACAGATATTTCAGTTAAGAAGCTCTGTGACGCATTAGCAGCAAATGGCACAGAATTACAGGACTGCATGTACATGCTTACGGGTGTTAATCTTTTGCAGAGAGATGTGCTTCTCCAGCTGTCTACGCAGTTTGACCTCTGCCCCATACTTCCCACATGTACCATTATCACACAGGATGAAATGAGAGTGGCTGCTGTTAAGAACAGCAAGCTTGCTCAGGGGGTTGGACATTGTCTGGTAAGGTCTGGTCACCTGAAAAAAAAAGCACAATAAAAAAAAAAAATTTTTACTCAGCATCCAGTAAATGAGTAAGAAATTCGTATTTATAAATTGTGCTTAGTCTCACATCTCTTCCAATGAGATCCTCCTTGCTTTCTAGGATTCCCCATGGTGCAATCCCAATGGCACAGACTTTCCCTCTGGATTTAGAGGAGTGGTCTTTCAGTGCATCTCCCACATGACGGATCACACCTGAATGTTAATATAGCAAATTATGTGAAGTGTCATATGTAGAGTAAAGCATGTTAGCCCTGTCGGATAAAGATTCCCACCTGTGTTAATTCCTGCAGTGAAGATCCATGCTCCTGTAGTCACTGCAGCTTTAATCAGGCCTTTACCAAAAACCTGCTTAAGTCTGGGCTGCAGGTCGAAATTTTGGAGGCCTCCATGAATAGATATGAGAAGTGTGGGCAGCTCTAAATGCCAGTCTTTCACCATTAGATGTAACAAGTGATTTGGTTTAGTGTCATGAGACACTCTAATGTACTGAAAAAAAAAAGGTTTTAATTATGATCAATGATCACTAACTAGGGACTAGGGTTAATTTATATACATCAGACAATCCCCTGATATTACATGTACTGTAAGCATACTTTAAGAAATGGGATGAAATACACCATGTACCATGGCCTTGTTGACAAATCCTCCTCCTTGAAACTCGATGGTGCCGTAAGCATCAGTAGAGGAAACCTGTGTGTGTTTTAGTACAGTCCATTTCTCTTGAGGTGGATTCACCTGCACTAGCAAGTCCTCCTTTTTTTCAGTTTGAAAGGCCCCATGCTGGTTCATCAAATGTCCACAGGCACACCTTAGGGACAAAAAAAAAAGATTTATTAGTAAAGAGTTTAACATTGTGTCTATATAAAGTTAATTTATGTTATAAAGCACTTAGTTTTAACTTGTTTGTATAGCAAAGGAAAAAAAAATCAGGTTCTTGATGTAGACCATCTGGGTCTAAGCCGCACTATTTAATAAATGTTTCCATGCACACAATAGCCATTTACTCTGGCAGCCATCCACCTTCCTGTTCATGGGTTAGCGGAGCAGCCTAAAGCCCCTTTACCGCACCATAGAAAGCAACTAATTGCTCTACAGTATATGCCCATACCAGTATGATCATATTTTTAGAAACCTCTCATACACCCATAAAACCAACCATATTATTCTAATAAGTTACATCTCAGTTGATTTAGGGTGTGGTACGACTCATTATTTTTCATCTTTAGTTTATTTTAGGTGAATTTGAATTACACTTTGATTGTTCCTTAATGAGATACTTTGTATTATGTGTTCATATGATTGATTACTGCTGATCACAGATCACATCATATGAAAGCTGATATATTTTTTTATACTACTGCATCGTTTAAGCTTACCGAGTTGGATCCTTAGATGGAATGATGTGAACGCATTCTCTTTTCTGAAATGTCCTCTCAATCCAAGCTTTCAGCCCCTGCAAAAGAAAAGTGAAAATGTACACATTTATATATTTAATTCAAATTGTCACATGTTGCTACAGTTATTTATGGTCTTTTTTTTCTGGTTATATGCATTAAATCCTCTGATTCTAGTAGTCTAGTAATACTGAATAAATAATATGTAGTACAGTACATGATGGTAAAATCTAATATGGTATATTTTAAAAGATCATAAATGCGCAGGCTGAAGACAGTAAGAGATTTCAAAGCTGCAGTCACTGCCTGGTGCTTTAACTGTATTATATAATTTTATTCATAATTACTGAAAATTTGTTCCATTAAAGTAAAAGTTATGGGGTCTATTGGTGTTGAGAGAGATAGATATAAATACATTTATGAATAAGGGGAAATGGGAAGCAGAAACTACTAATCACATTAATACCATATTTGGTTTGACCTGAAATTATTAGTGCATAGCAAATTAGACCTCGGATCTGCTCTCCACATTGTCAGTGCCCTCTTTTCCGTTTAAAAAAAGAAAAGAAAAAAGAGAAAGATCAAAAAACTTATTTTTTTAAGGACATGTCAGATCCTGCAAAGACAGGTTTTTGATTGTGCTCCAGTAATTGAATGAAAATAAGTTTCCTTTCGACCAGGCCTTTCTTTTCAGTTCAGTCCTAATTAAGATGAAAGCCTTTGAAGCAACTCTCTCTTGGACATTTAAATAGAGAGAACTGGACAAGCGAGCGAAAAAGAGCTAGTTATAAACCTGTGTAACCCATGACTCACCCCCTGCTATTCTTTTGTACAAAGTCATCATCCATAAAGTAAGGAAGACGTCCAGACTAAACCTTTTCATGCTTTTAAAGTTTTAAAATTTCATATCTTGTTTTCTAGCACTCATTTTTCTAGTTAGAAAGATTAAATGCTGTTCAATGATAATAAACACAAATTACTCCACATCTTTTCATAACGTCAAGCTTCAAACATTATCATGAACACCTGCAAAAAGCACATTAAATATGTTGTGTTACATGTAAATCATCAATTCTAGCCCATATTCCCACCATAAATTGACACAGTAAGCACTGAGTCACCGCATTACTATGTAATAGTTTCCTCAGTCTCGGGATCTGAAAGCAAATCCTACCTGTGCAGCCTATCATGTAAAAAGAGAGAGAAGGAAAGGAATCGAGGCTCTCAGCTTTCAGCATCAGTGTCCTCTTTCCTGCTTCTCAGGGCAGCTCTCTCTCTCTCTCTCTCAGTGTGTCAGCACCCACTGAATCCTACTGGACATGAACCTTCACCACTTTATGAGGGGCTGTTCATATGATCAGCATGTGAGCAAGCTCTTTGTTCACAGTCTCATGATTCCATTTCAAGGTAATCCTTTTGGGAGTCCCATGACCCCTCTCTCTGTGCCTAAAGGGTATTTTCATCCCTTGCTAGAACAAGGAGAGCAGCAAATCTGCTTTGATAGCCTCAACCCCCCTCCCTATCTTAATCTTCCAATTCCTGTGACTCTTTTTGTTTCTGGATTATAGCGTAGCAGCTCAAAGCCAGAGTCTGTATTGGGGTAACTGCTATTGGAGAGTTGATGTCCCAAAAAAAAAAAAAATGAAGAGAAGTAGCGTAAGGTAGTATTGTGAGGTTCCTGACTTGTCACCATCCTCAACTACTTTCACTTCAACATCTATTTGCATAATTGAGAGAATTGGGCCAGAGATCCTAATACAAGAAAAATCCTCTTGTTAAGAAATGACTGGACTCCAGCTGGAGATAAGGTCATCCTTTGCTAATTGCTGTTAAGAACTTTTCTATCAACCATAATATGATGGAGTAAAACTGACAGAATGCAGTCTTGACTAGATTAACATCAGATCGTTTATATGCACACTACTGATTTGAGTATGAAAATAATCTGAAAAAAATTATTTCTATTAGTATTAATGAATATGAAAATAGATTAAATGCTACAGCAATCACAGTCAACCCAGCTGTGAGAGATTTTGGAGTGATACGTTAGACAGTTCTGTTTACAATCTTTATTAAAACACTTCATAAATATCTTTTGGAAGAATGTTATTCATCCTTATAGTAAAGTTCCAGAGACTTGTAGAATGCCATGTTTACTGAAGCTCTTCTACTACAAACTAGAAGAATTGAACTGCAAAGCTGTGAATGGAACGATGAAAAAAGATACATATAAATTGTAAATGAAATAAAGAGCAGCACTCAGCACTTCTACATGCTTCATCTTTGTTATGCAATATAAAAATAAAAAAATATATGTATACTGCAAGTAAGTAATACTTTTCCGAATTGATTTTATTTATCTATTTATTTTTTTATTTTTTTACCATTGTTTGTGATTTTTCTTTTATGGACTGCAGAAATTAAATGAGCCTTTTTTTTTTCTTTTTTTTTTTTTGAAACAGCATGTGTATGGCGCTGTGTTAGTACTGTGGTCAACAAGCTGTTAATTATGTCTTTTAAAAAAAAAACAAAGGCTACTAGCTTGTGCTCGTGGTCAGTAATTGTGACGCACTTTCTTTAGCTTACCCTTGTTAGAAGCATGAATTAAAACCCAAATCCCTTCAGAACCCATAGATTCATTAGTTTTCTAAGAAAATGAATAAAACCCCTGGACAAGGAGGAATGAATTCCTCAGGAGGATAAGATTGTTTTGCTCCAAACAAACTAATAAAGCCTATAACAATCCTGGCAACAATTAACATTATTCAGTTATTTCATAAGTCATAAGTAGAAGCTGTTGCTCAAAACAAAGGATCATTTATACATGATTAGGCATGGCTCTGAGATTTCTGAATAGTGATTGTTTTAAATAAATTAAAAATCTTTTTTTTTTTATTATTAAAATGAAATTTAATTTAAGATTTTTTTTTAAAGAGCATTCTTAAAAAATTAATATTTAAGAATTTCCTTACATTCAGCTTTGTACCTCAATAAGAAATAATATTATTTGTTTTCAAATTGATCTGTTTTCTTTCAGATGGTTTTCTGTTTTCTTTCCCTCATGGTTTGATGGTTCTAATTTGATCTGCTTCTATTACATGCAAAGATTAATGTTTGTATTACATGCAAAGATTAGTGCGTGCAAAGAAAAAATAATCTGCATACATTTTTAAAAGCATATACACTAACTTATTAGGTTTAATTTAAGTTGAATAGATTGGTGAAAATAGGGATGGGCAATCTAACATGGGGTAGGTGTTATAATAAAAGCGAATAATTACATATCTGTGTGTTCACATAGTATATGACCTTAAAACCATCCAACACCTGAAATGCTTGTATTTACATAATATGAACACTTGATACTGAATGATTTGATGCTCTATCTTGAATTAGGTCTGAAGCAGGCATTTGAGTGGCTGCAGTTTTATTTCTCAGTGGAAGCACAAAGTCACACAGCTGCCATTGATGGCAAGTTTGACTTAATTTGCTTTAACTCACTAAAATGTGGCTCCCTATCTATCTCTAAAAAGATCCATTGTGTGTGTGGTTTAAAATCCAGTTACCATCATCACATGGGCACAACATGCCACTGTTTAGCCTTGGAGTCATAAGATGCATTTTCATGTCAGCTAAGTATAAGTATCTATTTTCTGGGAGGAGGGGAACTTGACATATTATAAAAGGTTGGTTTTGTACAGTAGAGATGATTTAATACCATGTTTATACAATAGAGTGAAATTTACAGCGATGTGACTCAAAAATTTATGAAATTAAAGTAACATGTGACAATTCATGTGTGACTGTGCCTCTAGAAATCTCTGCATGCTTTAAATGTTTTCGAACTGTCTGTGACTATTCCTCAAACAGTTTACCTTAGACAAGTAAATGCCTCGTGATCATAATTTCAAAACATTATTAGCCACATTATAAGTAAAGGATAACAGCATATCGAGCAGTTTGACATTATGAATTAAAGGGCTAAATCTGGCCCAGATGCATGTACTTATACTCAACCATTATATAAGATTAGAGATGGGGGTGACAGTTACTTTGTGCTGGTATTGAGAATGGTCCAGAGGTTTCTGATAGGGTTAAGAAGGTCAAGTTAAAGGTTTGAGCAGAAAAACATGTAGCAAATCGCAACTTTCGAATGAACCCGTTCCTCTTGTGTGGTGGTGGATCACATGCTCGAACAAACATTACTGCTCTCACAGTGCACAAAACAGCTGCCAACTGCAATTTTATGCCCAGCCATTACTTTCCAGTAATATATCCCAGAGAACTGGAATTACCCTTGTTTCACAAGGCTGTAATAGAAATAAAGCTATATGTCAATTACAGATCCGGAACTGACAAGCCACTGTTACCTAATACAAGACAAAAACAACGCTTAAGACTCAGAATGTAATCTATTTTCTATCATTTTTAATCATCTGGACATGCTTTATTATAAAGCAAAACATTCTCCATATTTATATTAACTACATTTTGTATTACACTGATCAAACAAGGCGAACTGAAAAACATTTATTAATCTTGGTGATAATAGTGTAGCAATATATATGTAAAGCCACTGAAGAAGTACTGAATGTTGTAATTTACCTTACAGACAAACTGTAATAAGGGGGGGGGGGGGGGGAGTGGGGAGAAACGAAGTTTCCTGAAATGTATTATTAAAAAAATGCTGAGTTGCTTGAAGAAAGATCAAATCAAATTTCCCTTTAACACTTATGTAAACTCTGTTGCTCGTACCTCTGTACATATGCCTCTCAGATTCTCAGGTTTAAACTCTAAACCTAGCAGATCTGGCCAGCCTCTATCACTGGCATCTGTTAAATTTCTGCTCAACACCAAATCCACTACAGATGAACCTGTTTATGACTCCAGCAGCAAACGCTTACCTTCTGGGAGCCAGAGCTGGTGCGACTGATAGAGGCCCTTTTGAAAGAGCCACTTGCTTTTCTTGCTCCTCTCTCCATGAGTCTTTCATGCACTCATGCCAGAACTGCACATGACCAAGAGCCCACGTCGTTATAGAACCACACGGTGCCTATATCAAAGCTACAGCAACTGTATCTCACAAAATTGTCTCTGTTTTTTCTCTCAGCTCAATGCTTCTAACTGACAAGATAGACAGGAACAAGGGATAAAAATCATTTGCTGACAAGCTCAACACATAGACCCCATTTCCTCCGCCTGGCACACTATAATCAGGCTTAATGCACCGAGCTCTTGGAAGCATCTGACTTTAATGGATGGAGATTTCATAAATGGTTATAGAACATAAACCTATTTTAGGATACCACGGCCCTGAAAAAAAAAGACTTTTTTTAAGGTTTGAGAAGGAGAGACAGATGGGCTATAGAAAAATAAAAAGGCAGAGTGAGACAGATGTCATTTGTTAGGCAGAGTGCGTTCCTGATTTTACACCTGATTATTCTGCATAAGCCTCCATGGGCTTAGGAAGGCAACTAAACACACACACACACACACACACACACACACACACACACACACACACACACACACACACACACACACACACACACACACACACACACACACACACACACACACACACACACACACACACACACACAAAGAAACACTGAAACATTGATTACTGATGTCGAGAAAAGGGACACTCCTGGCATTTGGTTTTAAATTAAACTCACACAGAGAATCTATGTCCTTAAAGTTAAATACTGGTTTGTGTTTAAGTCTGTTAAGCATCCATGTTAAAAAAAATCTGTCAAATGTGGCCTGCATTAAAATGTTGCTTGGATTATTTTTGAATGTATGAAATATGGCATGGTGGCCAACACTCCCTTCCCTAATGACAAAAGCAGACTTTTTTTCCTCTGAGTTCATTCAATCATCTTCTATACTGCTTATCCTGTGTAGAGGGTTGCAGGTGGGGGGCCTGGAGTCAGGATACTTAGAAGACAAAGTGCCAATCCATCACAGGGCACGCCCTCACACACACACACTACAGAAATTTTTTGAAAGCCAATTAGCCTAAACTGCATGTCTTTGGACTGTGGGAGGAAACTGGAGTTCCGGGAGGAAACCCACCAAGCACAGGGAGAACATGCAAACTCCACACTCATACCTGAGGCAGGAATCGAGCCCTGGACCCTGGAGGTGCGAGGACCCCTACTGGATGCCCACAATGCTAACCATTATGCCACTGTGCCACCCTATGACGGATCTTTAAATTTAATTGAAAGGAAGCGAATTCTTAAGTGAAGGAAACAAGAAGATTTTTTTTTTCATTGAGAGCCATAGCAAATCCCATCTAATAAGTGATGATAATTCCATTCCATCCACTAAGTATAGAAATCTTTTTTTGAATCCTAAACAAGTCCATAACTAAAATACATTTACAACCAGGTATTAAAAAACGCAACTTAATCTCATGTTTGATTTTGGTCCCACACACTCCTACACATTTTCACTCAATTCTGGTGTAAGTAACCCAACAATTAAAGCTGAAAATATGTGGCAAATTTCATATACAAGATTTGGTGACTGACCCTTGAAGGAACAAGTCCACCCTCCTCTGGCCATTGTCATAACTACACTAGAAATGTGCATATGAAAAATATTCTTATTTTTTAGTCTGGAGTTCCTCATATTTATTATATTCTGTTATTTCGTAAAATAAGATTTCATGTTAGGACCTGTTAAGTGTTAATAGCGAGACTGTAGCAGAGATCATTAACTAACTACCGTACACAAGGACACTGCAGGTGCCAAGCAAATATACATCATCTCATCTCAAACTAAGAGGATTAGTCATAAGGCAATCCACCCCAAGAAATGAGCTATATACACACAACACACACATCACTAAATCCTAAACGAAACATAAGAATCACATACTTATATAGCGGAATAAGAATTCCATCCTATGTTTACAGAAGTCTCAGAAAGCTTAGCTTGTGTTGTAAATGTATAATTGTGCCAATCAATGAATTCCAGTGTAGCATTCTTTAGCTTTCCTTTTACTACAGTAATGTCTCACTAGTATATGCAAATCAAATGTTCAAGTTTTGGAAATCACATATCCACATGAAGACACACTTTTATCCTATGTTTTTCTTAGGCAAACATAAAAAATACAGTAAATACACAAAATACACTCCATATCTCTTTCTACAGTCCTACCTGCATTTTACCATTGCCTTAAAATAATCCATAGTCCCTCTTTTTAATAAAACACAAATGAGCTTGATGATATGCCAATCATTCTCCGTTTATCGGTCACTGCGTCTAATGCCACATGGTCGTACTGAGCAAATCCGAAGACTCCCATCACGCACCACACAATGAGACTACCCCTTCCACCATTTATCTAGTGTACATAAACCTCCTGTTATAGAATAAAATACAAAAAAAACATTGTGCTTCATATTTGAAATAGGCTATGTTTGTGGAATATCAGTTTCCAACACCCATATTCAACCCTAATCATTATTCACATATCCCTGAAAATGATACATTAGGCACTTTGGGATTTTAATTACTGGATGTTTTACCACTATATGTGTCCTTGTAATAACATTTCTGTTTGTTTGAAATCCAGTCATCCAAGATAGATCACTCACGAAAAAGAGCATTACTGACCCGTAGAGACATGGACTCCACTAGACCTCTGAAGGCATGCTGTGGTATCTGGCACCAAGATGTTTGTAGACAGATCCGGCAAGTTGTGAGGTGGGGCCTCCATGGTTCAGATTTTTTTTCCCCAGCACATTCTGCATATGACCTATTGGATTATGATTTGTAGAATTTAGAGCTCAACACCTCAAACTCTTGTTGAGATCTGCAAACCATTAGTGAACCATTTTTGCAGTGTGGTAGGATACATTAGCTTGCTGAAAGAGGCCACTGCCATCAGGGAATACCTTTCCCATGAAGGGGTGGCAAACGGTCAGCAGCAATGTTTAGGGAGGTGGTGTATATCAAAATAACATCCCCATGAATAGCAGGGCATTGCCATGAGCATCATATTGCCTCTGTTGCCTTCTTTCCACAGCACATCCTTGTGCCATCTCTTCCCCAGCAATTCACACGCACCTGGACATCCACAAAATTCATCAGACCAGGCCACCTTCTTCCAATGCTTTATGGTCCAGTTCTGATGCTCATATGCCCAATTTAGGCAGCTTTGCCATGGGTCAGCCATGGGTCAGCATAGACACCAAAACTTTAGTTACACAACTCCATATGCAAAAAAAACTGTGTTTTGACACCTTAACTTTTTTCAGAAATATGAGCTCTTCTATTGGAGCAGCCTACAAGGGCCAGCCATTGCTCCCAAGGACATCAAAAAGCTTTGACCCTGTCGCCGGCCGACTGGTTTTCCTTCCTTGAACCACTTTTGGTAAATCCTGACCACTGCAAATCAAGGAAAATTCTACAAGGGCTGTAGTTCTGGAGTGACCCACTCTGACTCACCTGCCTTGCCATCACACTTTGGCCCTTGTCTATTTTGATCTGCTTCCAACATATCGACTTCATCGACAAAATGTTCCCTTGTATTTCACCTAATATATCACACCCTCTTAAAGGTGCCATTGTGATGAGTTGATCAATGTTACTCACGTCACCTGTCAGTAGTCATAATGCAATGACTGATTTGTGTGTGTGTGAGGTGTGTGTGAAAGTAAAATATTTAATACTTTTTTATTTTTATTTTTGCCCATTTCTAATATAAAAAAACCCTGCACATTTTAAGGACTTATTTGATGCCTGAACAACATTAACAACATCAACAACAATAAAATAATTTACTTGTCAATATAAAATTCAAGTTAAATACATATTGTTACTTTCATATAAGATCTTACAGAATTGGGGTTGTTTTGTCAATCATTGTTGTTCAGATCATTATCCACCAGAGGACGTGCAAGAGGTGCAGTTGTTAGGTTGATCAACCCTAGAGAGATGCTCCAGCATGACCTCATTGTCCCCATTGTTCTTTGTATGAATGTATTGTATGTCTAAACAACTTGGATAAATGACACCAGACAGCGATGGTTTATTGAGTCCATGCTAAATTTAACTTCATTTATTTTTCTTTTCTTTATATCTTTTTATGTTTATATAGGCTTATAACTCGCCTCAGGCACAAAACGAATGTGGTTTGTTCAAGTAAGGCCAAAGCAGGTGAAGAGACTTGTAGTTAGAGGTCAAGGTTCAGGGTTTAATGTCAGGAAAATTCCACTCACTCATCAGTGAAGCCTAAGTCTATCCTAGTGTCTCTCTCTCTCTCTCTTTGTCATCCTAATTGAGAGTTTGCTGTTAAGAACAAGCTTGTTAATGGTGAATCTCTGTGCCTTTTCATTGCCTTTTCTATTTCTGTTTCAACCGTTAGAGGTTAATCCTAACAGACTTTTTTTTTTTATTTGCTCCAGAGGAGAAAAGGCATGACAAGCACTAACTTGTGCACAGAGGGCTATGTTGTTTTCCATGTAGCCCATCCCTCACCTCACATGCTTGTATTGTTGTGATTTCTACTTGTTAATTTGCAAATGTTTTCGTGACATGTCTCATTGTTGAAGGCGGGGAAGGGAGCAAATAGGGAACAGCTGTTACGCAGGTTGAAACCAAAAATTGGCTCCATATGCAATAAACAATTGAAAAACAGCATGGAAAAGGAGCCTAATTTAGGCCTTTTCAGTGGCCTGATGTACCAGAATGAAGCAGACAAAAGCCAAGAGGAGGGATACTGTTATTTGATCAGATTACATGTGGCTGTGGGGCTGCATGGCTAGTCAATAATGCAGCAGGTGTCTGCCTTACCTGTGAGAGCCGACAGATCCACCTGGTTGGTATGGAGACAGACTACAGGCCCTGCAGGGACATAGTGAGTGCATAGTGAGTTCAGTCCCTTAACTGGCTGTATGTGTCTGTGTGTGCACTTGTATGACAGAAGAAGACAGATATAAGGAGAAAGCATGCGAGTGTGCTATACATTCATTTTTGAACCTGCTAAAGAATGTAACCGTCTTCACGTGAAAACAAAAACATCTTTTGGTGCTCGTATCAGTAAAGTCAGAGTGAGAGTAATGGTTGTGTGTTAAGAGATAAGCTTTACTCTGTTTGAGTTTCACTTTACAGTTATTGAGAATGTATGTCAAGCACCGAATCCAGTCTGAGAGACTCCAGAGTGGAAACGAGGCTTTAGCATGGAAAGGATACTTGGGCATGTCAGGGCACGTCACCCAGCTAGTGTTTAGAAAGATTTCTCCGTGTCTGGAAAGTGGAGTGCTGGAGATGGAGTTGTGTAAGTGTGGTGATGATAAGACAGTTTCTAAATGGTCAGAGTAGTGTTAAAACCAAACAGATGACAGTTTCATAGACGTCTTTACACAAATAAGTCATGCCTGACAATACATCAGTTGTGTCTATAATGTTAAATGTATCAAATGTCTGGGTGAAAACAAAGCCAGGCAATATTGTACAATAGTGCTCTTTGTGGACCTTAGAGCCATCCTGGGATACTGCATAATCACCTGTGTGCACAATTATCTCTTTTATCATGGTGTGTGTGTGTGTGTGTGTGTGTGTGTGTGTGAACCTAGGTAAAAGTGAAAGAAGGTGTATCAGTACGATACACTCTTTTCTCTAAGTTAGTCAAATTAGTCTACACACTCACTGGCTTTTATTTGTACTTGTATTGTGCGTAATACTGATTGAGCTATGGGCCATGAGTGTGCAATCATTATCGTTTTTTAGTGTTTACCTCTGCAAATATTTCCTTTTGCATTCCTGGCAACAATGAGGCCACAACATTTGGCAATGTTTTCATGTTGTCAAGGAACTGTCCAGAACTAACTGCGCAAAAGAAGCTCATGGGCTGATAAAAACTAAAACATAGTGAGTAATGCTGCCTCACAACATTTCAACCATATTACTGGCATAAACGATTATTCACAAATTAACAAAAAAATTTTCAAAAAAGGAAGTAGAAATTAAAGGGTTAGAACATGCAAACACTTTTTTGTCTTGATTTTGAACTAACAAGATAACATCCAGAATGGACTGATTTATTTAAAACTGATGACACATAGACACTTTCTTAGATTAAAAAAAAAACAAATATTGCTCAAGCTACATTTGTTTTCGCACTTGTGAAAAAGAGAAGGGAGGACCCCCATGTTTTCAGAATGAGGACCATCACCAGCTGGTTTTGTCGAATTGCTGCCACTGAGCAAGCCCCAACAAAGTAGTTAAAATGAGGAAAAAGTGATGAGGATGATTGAGTGTTTCCTGTGAGGACTGATCAGGGCACAGAGGAAAAAAGGCCAATACAGAGACACAAAGAAAAGCATTATATCATTGTATGTATGTAAAGACAATTAAACATGCAATCATTTGCAACTACTTGCCAGGGGGGTTTGAACCAACTGAAGCAAGCAGGTGTTCTCCATGAAGTGAAACTCCTCCTGTGGTGGCGTGTATATCTTTATAACTTGAAAGGTGTCAGGCTCTACCCCTGTTGCATGCATTAGATAGAGATTGGGTGGGGGTGGCTTGGAGCCAGGAGAATTGGAGAAAGAATAGAGCATCATAGAGGAGGTGTTGGAGGCTCACAAAAGGAGGTGTGGCTCTGAAAACCTGCAGATGGCAGAAAAAAAAATGTGCCACCTGTTGCTGAATTAAAGTTTGACCTAAGGCTATGGTTGAAGTTTTGCCCTCTCATATAAGCAATTTCGTAATATATTAAAGTATAGTCTAATTTACTACCATAAATGGAATCCAGGATAAATGTATTAAGGTCCCATAGAGGTTGCTTAATACAAACATTATTCTGTGCTTCTGTTTTTATTAAGTTGTATTAAAAAAGAGCATCACGTAGCTGTTTAATGCATTCTTTCTCCTCACTGTCTCTTTTCTCCTCTGCCAATTTCTCTCTGTTTTTTTCTCTGCCAATTAGGACCAATGTAAATAGTTCTTATGAACCTATTCCAGCAAAGAAATCCCTCTGGATGATTTTTATCTTCTCTTGTAACTGACTTTGTGTAGACTTTGATAAAAGCATTGGACCAACTCTATGTGTTAAAACCTCAGTAAGATTTGTTATAATAAAAACTGCAAACTGGTCAAAATTTGAGAGCAATCTTCACCAGCAAAGGGAATTGAGGGCATGTGGCGCAGTCATCCGCAAGCTATAAATCCAGCAGCTTACCATGACCTTTCACCCATCCCTATTCAATTCAGCTGGATGTCACAATTTATCCACAACAAGGAAGGCCTTCTCTCTCTGGTGTGAAGTGTCTTAAACCCTGTGGGATTTCAGTAAACTAAGTCCTCTTTGGTCTAACCCTATATCCTTATATTAGATCTACCTCACAGACTGTGGAGAAGAGAGAACTTCAAGGCCTTTAGTGCTTGTGTCAGCTGTGTAAACTTCCAGTATCAAACCACAATCCAGTCCCCAGAGCCAGATGGTGGACCTGAGAGGCCTGGATTAAGCACATTATTTCCACTAGTTGTTTCCCTCATTGTGTTGCTCCTCCAGAGGCCCTTCAGAAAGGGCAGTAGTGGAAACAGCCATTAAAACTTTTGCAAACAGTGTTTACTTATCTTTTGCTGTAGACGCCACACATTTCAGTGTATTGCCTGGACATTTATGTCAGTAAACTGCTGAGAGGAACAATGGTCATTTCCTTGTCTGCAAGACAGCACGGACTAAAATAACCCCAGACTTGGAGTGTGCTGTTGTTTCCCTATGTATAAGAAAAAGAAAAAACAAGTCTACATTTACTGTAGGTCAGCATAGAAAGCTGACTTTTTCCAATACCTAGTATCAATGTTTATACACCACTAAGCTGATAGCAACCAAAAGTGAGTCAATAAAAGATAACAAAGCCACTTGTATAGATGAAGGTGGACATGCAAACATTCAAAAAGGGAGATACAAACTTTCAAACTTTTTTACAGCCACGTTCAAAAGTTAACATCCTTAATCATGTGTTTTTGTGTAAAAAATTGTGATCGTAACAATTGTTCAGACAACCTCAAATAAACAACAACTTTTTTCACAGTACCATTATTTATTTAACAAAAATGAAGCGAATTTGAATACATGAGCAATACTAAGTACACCCTGCTTCCACAGGATTTAAGAGGGTAAGTTGCAGTCTGGTGCTGCTAATCATCAGCCCTTGATTAATTGATCATCAACAGGTGTGCACAGATCTATAAAAGCGGAAGTTTTGGCAGTTTGCTGGTCTGGAGCATTCAATGCCACTACAGAAAAACAAAAGCAATGGTCTTAGAGAAGCAATTGTTGCTGCACATCAATCTGTAAAGGGTTATAATACCATTTCCAAGCAATTTGGAGTTCAATGTTGCACAGTGATAAATATATTTTTTTATTCACAAGAGGACAGTATTCAAGACAGCTGACAATCTCCCCATTGGGGTACATCCCAGCAGATTCACCCCAAGGTTAGACTGTGCAATGCTCAGAGAAATACAAATAAAAACCCCAAGAGCTACATCTCAGACCCTACAGGCCACACAGAGCATGTTACATTTGAAAGTCCCTGAAAGCACAATTAGAAGAAGACTGAACAAGTACAGTTTGTTTGCAGGGGTTGCCTGGAGAAAGATTGTTCTGTCTTTTGTCTAAAAAGATGTAAGCCTTACTGATTTGTGCAAAACTGCATCGGTGGAGGGGTGATGATTTGGGCTCATTTTGCAGCCATAGGACTGGGCACCTTGCAGTAATTGAGCTGACCACAATATACCACAGTAGGCAAATGTGAGGCCATCTGTAGAACAGGACAACGTTTGGTCGAAAATAGGTCGTGCAGTAGGACAACAATCCGAAGAACACCAGTAAATCTAAATCAGAATGACTGAAAAAGTATCAAGATTTTGGAATGGCCTAGTCAAAGTCCAGACCTTAGCCAAATTAAAATGCTGTGGTAGGACCTTAAGAGAGCTGTGTCTATGTGGATTCCCAAAAAATCTCAATGAGCTTATTGATGCTTATTGTCTCACTGTTTAAAAAAAAGAATGGCTCAAAGTAGAACGCAACAGCCTTTTCCTCTCCAGCGGCTGGATCGTGAAGGCTGGCTCGTGAAGTGTTAGTCCTTTAGCCACTGTCTCTTGTCCAGAGATCATTTGATGGTGTATCGTCTGCCCACCTTTGAAGTTCCACTCACATGCCACTCCTGCATTAAATTGTAATCTCACAAAAAAACTTAATCAATCATTAATATGTTAATGTTATGTGGTGTTACTGTCATGGCTGATCTGTGAAAATTACTGTATATAATGACCTTTGAACTCACCAGATCTTTCCAGATTTGTTTGTGCCCTTCCTTATAGCGACCTTCTATAAACCCATGTGATCATGATATATCATGATTAAGTGTGTCAAGATAATGAAACTGATGCTGAAATTAATGTTTAATTTTTTTTTATTTTTATTAATGATATATCAGGAAACTGGTGACAATGCTCATCCATACTCACAGAGAGCAAAAGCCAGTCAATGGTTACAAAAAAATGTGACACCTAGTGCACCACAGCCCATCGTGGATGGAGCCCACAATGCATGCATAATGTTTTCTATTGCATGCAAATGTGTAGTGTTGTTATGTTACGGCTGATGGGGGTATGCTGAGTTATCATTTACTAATATGGAACGGGACACCAGGCCATGACAAGGCACACCTTGTATGAGGTGGGGCATTTATACTTAAATTTAGACATACCATACCGTATATTAATCTAGTAATATACAAACCAGTATATCAGAAGTAAAACATATTAGGGCCGATAGCAATTTTAAGAATTTTGTATTAGTGACATACTACATTGTGCATTTGCTTTATTGAAATCAAGTTTGTTCCAGGATGTTCTGACATGGGTATAGCCTTTTACTCAGCTTTTAAACATGAATACACTTGAAATGTGAAGCATGTAATTGTGGGTGTGCTGTGGAGCTTACAACAAGGACCAATATGTCTGTGATCATGCAGGCAGGTTATTATCTAGCTCACAGACAAACAGCACAGGAACATTTGGGTGGAGATAGGGCCAAAGACAATTGCTGTTTATCAGAGGAGCAAGCACTCTTGACTCATTTGGTTACAAGCCACAGTCAAGATGGAAGGATAAGAGAAATCGGGAATGAAAATAACAACTTTTTTTTTTTTAAAGCGCAGACTTCATAGTATCATCTCCTGAGAATGTACGGCTCGAAGCTTACAGAGGGAAATGCTTTCTGCACAAGATTTCAGACAAAAAAGAGAACTAATGGAGCACTGAGATTTTGTCTTCTCCTGTTTACAAAAGTGGCACTCAGCACAAACTCAGTATTTTTGTCAGCACAAACAGTTTTTGTGTGGGGCATGGGTTTGTCAATATGTTTTGAACCTCGAAAAAGCCCCTCTCAGAGACAGTTTATAAGCATATGTCTAATCTTGCTGATGATAGCAGTTTTGTCCTGTATTTATAGAGCCTTAAATGTGTGTTCTATTAATTGGAAGTGAGCTGGGAGATCTAAGCTACAGATGGTGCAGAGACCCCCAGCTAATCAGGATCAGTTGAGATAATTGGCTATGGTTTGGGTGAGTCCAAAATCTATAGGACTACCTGCTCAAACAGGCTTTAGATCACACTTGGTACTATTCTGAACAAAGGTGTCATTAGAAAATTGCTAATCTTTTACACAATCATTGTTTGTGGAAAAAATAGACATCTTTAGCTCTGGAAACTGTGTTTTCCCTGAGTTCAAGATTCATGTACCTGTGAAAAACCAGCATGGAATTTTAGCCCTGTGTGTAGTGGGCAAATTTGAGCCTGTTTTTTTTCCCCCAGACAAAGGTCTTTTTTTTATTATTGTAGGTTGAGATGGTGTTTTTCAGAATACGTGTTCATTTGCAAATTTTGATTGAGTTTAAATGCTGTTTAAATCAACTGTTGCTGCATTATGACCATTAAAGTTAAGTTAGCTCGAGAAACAAAATTAGCTTAGCTAACCACTTACCTAGCACTATTAATACAGTCAGGTGGAATGGTGTGTTTCAGGTTAGCTACTAATGCTACTAAATTAGGCCATGCCATGTGTGTTAGCCACTTGCAGTTCTGTTTATTTACTTCTTCTATTTTACCTTTGTAAAAGTGTAAATATGTGTACTGTATCCTTGGGAACAAAACACGGGATAACCAAGAAACCTTAAATGACGGTCCCTGATATGTTAAATGCACAATGTTATCCAGCAGCAATCAGCCCAGGGGTAAAAATTTCCCCAGTTAAATCAACTCACTCTAAGGGATAATTAGAGTCAGCTGACTGAACACAGCCAGGCTTGATTGCAGTGCCGCTCAATATAAACCTCATGTATTTGAGGTTAAGTTGCCAGTCCGAAGACTCAACAAGCCCATTATGCCATGATCAAAGGAAATGAGCTGAAGCTAAAGTGTACTTGGGTTAACAAGCAAGACACGCATCTGAACACAAAAGCAAATCCATGTCAGAATTACTAGAAAGCAATAAAAGTAATAATTGTATTGTGACATCAAATTTAAGGTTAGAAAAAAATGGGTGTGCTGTTATAGGAAAATAATATTCCTATACAATAAAAATTTGCCAATCATTAGATTTTATTAGTAGACAGACAGATAGGTACATATTTTATTCAGCAGCAATAGAGGCAGTAACACAAGGACATGTTGTAGATGTGATTGCATACTGTATATCTTACATCTATTCAGTAGACACAGGATAAAATGAGAACTGACTAAACATTACTAGTGCAATGCTAAGAACAACAACTACAAGATTGATAAGAAGCATATAAATAAAGCATATAAATCACAAGATGATATAATAATTAATCACAAAAAAATGACATCATAATATTTTACTGTTTTTGGTTATATTTAATGTTGTATTATCACTTACTCTATTGCACTTGTAATCTCTCCATCATTAGCCTATTTTTCTCTCTCATGAATTTAAAAAGACACAAGTGCATCTTCGTATGCTACATCAAAACTGCAAACTGCAAACTCATATGTCCTGAAGATGTCATTTACCCACATTTAAAATTCTAAAACCTGAAAGTCCTTGCATAAAAATTTTAATGATGCAAAATCTTCCACTCAATTGCTATATTATATCAATATTTAAACATGCAGATTTTTTAACACTCCCATATTTTGATTATGCCATTCCAGGAAAAATGGGGGTGCATTTAAACAACACGCATGGCTCCAATGTTTAATACTGTTCATTAATAGCCTTAAATTATGTATCATACAAGGCCCTATGAATTAGTTGTTAATTTTACATTTGGCGGGCACCCTTATTCACAAATTTTATACCTCATTATACATCTGAGTGGTTGAGGATTAAGGGCCTTACTCAAGGGCCCACATGGTACATTGTTGGTGCTTGGTATTGAACTTGGGACCTTCCAAACACCTTAAACACTGTGCTACCCCTGCTTATTTTAGAATCAGTGATATAACAAACACATTAATATACTGTAAACCTATGATGTACATTACTCTATTGTCAGAGCGGTTGATATTGAAAATAAAACACCTGACTACTCAGATAGAAGATTTAATCAGGGCTGTTGGTTGCATGAGCACTAATAAAAAAGAAAAATAGAAAGGCATGTCAAGTATGCTTTAAACTACTGCTTGAATTATTGTTTTACAAACTGATAAGTGGCTTTTGATTAATCAGATTATCAGTCTAGTATCTACTGTAAAATAGGGTCATGTACTTAGTGTGTAATTATTTTCTTAGATACTAAAAAACAACTTTTGTAACAAATCTTAAACCATAAAATCAGGAGTGTACTGTTTACCTTTTATAACCTTAACATGCTATATCCACCGATAGTGCATCTTTTTTATTTATTAATTTTTTGTGGACATTTACTGACTCACTTGCGAACAATATAACATTGATAAAAGCTTGACATACGATGGAAGAAAACAAAAACACACATCAGCATTATTGGCAGCGCAATATGTACCCGTGCTTTGATAATGACAATTTTAAAAAACGAAATAAAAAGTGAGACGTGCACCTTATAACTTGAGGGCTCAGTACACACAGTTGTTATTCCAGTTCTGCTGTGTACCTCTGTCTGGTAGAGAGACATAGCACTCACCTTCCATAGGGGTTGATGTCTCACTCATAATTGTCAGTGGGCGTATTTGGAGTTGCACTATAATTTGCATGGTGCCTATCGTCTGGGTGAGGCTGTGCTGAGCCGTGGAGCACTGATGTGGGTCACTAAGGCCTGTAATTGCTGGTTTGATAAACTATGCAGAACTGAGAGATATACAGATATACTGTCTGAGACATTCTTTTCCTTTAACAATGCTGACAACACTAGATAACTTTTAGCTTTTCACTAGATGCAACAAAACGATTCTTGTGTAATTTTGTAATACAAATCTAGTATTACATAAGGTCACCGGTATGTGACATTGAACCTTAAGAGGAAGTGGTTAGGCGTGCGTCAACACCTACTCTTTGTTCCCTCTTACTGAAAATCAAGTGGTGTACAGATGTACTTACACAGAAAATACACTTCCATGGTGTGATATGTCTGGTTATTAATCAAGCAAACATGCAATAAAGAAATTTGCATTGACACGGTTGGCCTGGATTTGTTGTAGCAAGCTTGGCCAAGTTTCAAATTAAACCCCCACTCTGCAAAACACTGAGGTTAGCGACTGAGAGAATTACCTCCCTCTGTCTGTCTATCTCACTCATTCCCTTCCTCCCCCTTTCCACTATCCTCCTCTTTTCCCAAGGGCTGGGCCAAGCTCCCACTGCAACTCAGCTTTAAGCTCTACTATGAAGCCTACGAATGGGGGAAGGGATGAGGTCACCATCATCAGTTATGCCTCTTTGTTGGACAGCATAAGCAAAAACTGTTTAAATGATTAAAATAAAGCTTAGTCTGTTGTTATAAAATCAACTTCTTTGTGTTGAAAAGTTTCTTAATTTATGGTTAGTCCAATGTTTTCTAATTGTCTCATATTATATCCTTAGGGCACATTTTCTCACAGGCTAATTGTGAAATAGAGGGTGTGATGTGATGACACCATACTTTCTGAGTTAATTTACTCCATTCCTTACGAAATGAACATCCTCAAAGTAATAATATCAAGTCTTGGATAGAAGAGCGTGTTGATTTAAGACACTTAACAATAACTGTCCCTTCCTGAAGGTCATATTGTTTTGCGTACGTTGTTCATACTTGTGCAGAGTTGCAGAAATGCAGAATGTGCCATTATAAGCCATTTCAGCACGTTCAACATAATGTCATACAGTAGTAAGTTAATATGCTGAAATTCAGCTCCCCCTTTACCCCTGTTGAGTGCAGCCAACAGAAAGATGACATGATAATATTTATGTTTGCATGCAAGGGCCTAGAGATATGGCCATTTGCTGACTAAGGGCAGCTGGTTTATCTTTAAAAGCCACTAGCAGTTTAATTCAGCTTTGGATGAACTCCGGGGACGAATATCTGGTGTCATCATTTGCATCGTTTTACGTCGTGACTTGGTGCCTTTATCCCCCCCCCCCAAATTGCATACCTTGTGTGGGGTAGAGAAAATGCTAACTCCATGCACTCAGACCTGGAGGTGCAAGGCAGCAGTGCTAACCAGTGAGCCAAGGTGATTCCCTGACATGGTGGAAATCTTTGAAAATAAGAAATGAAAGACAAGCGGTGAATAAGTTATTAAACCGGAATGATCACATATTACATAATAACGATGATGACACAGCACTTGAAGGTCGAGGTTGATATACAGTATACCAGAATCACACATGCAGAAAGAACATTTTAGTACTCTCAAGATAGGAGTTTATCAGTATTTCCATTCGTAGGCTAATGCGTTTGAGTCTGAATGTAGAATTAGATCTTTGAGCGGTGAGAGATGCATTGTGGTGCACGCTGCTGCTGCTGACTTTGTGTTTCATAACTGTGTATGTGGCTGCGGGCGCGCGCGCGCTGAGTCCCATCGCGTGTCTAGCGCGGCGCTCAGAGCACAATCCTCTGACGCAGGGGGAGCTATTAATATCACAGGAACGGGATGTTCTCGGCAGCGCCGGGTTCACCAGAGGACAAACGCTGAACGACATTCGGGGACTGTTGCGCATTGGGTTGTGTGTGGTGTGTTTTTTTTCAGAGCGGTGTGGGTAAAATGACGTCTGTACATCATGTGTTTTGGTCTGCACGGTCGCGCTTGGTGTGACTCGCAGGGCAAGACGAAGAAAAGTCTCTTCTGGGGACAGAAGCGGAAGACGCAGTGCACGCTTTAAAGCCCTGCCCACTCCCGAACCCGCTGACCTGTTGCTCTCCCTTCAAAACAACCACCCGAGAACGCGCGCCCACGTGGGGGGTGTGTGGGTGTGGGTGTGAGCTGCTCACGAGAGCTTGCTTTCCCGCGAAACACCCCTTTTTAACCAGGCACTTACCCGAGGCACGAACAAGGTCATTGTCACCTGTACAAATGTTTTGGCACCCCTAAAGAAAATGGTCAAAATTGATTCCATTACAATAAATGACATTTCCATTACATATTTTCTGTGAAGAAAAAAAAAAAGGCAAAACAATGTATGGAAACCCATCTGCAAACGTTTTAATAAACAATTATGAGAGGAAAATGTAATTTACCAAAATTACAAACACCCACAAAAGCACCTGTTTTTACACTATAATCCATATAGTATACCATGTCTAAAAAGAGGTTAATTGTAAAGTGCGAGATTTAAACATTATGGAGGAAAAAAAAAACTTTCAGCAACGAGTGAAACAGATGGCTGTCTTTCTGCATGAGTCAGGTAACAAATATTTAAAATATTTAAAAACTAATAAATACAATAAATACCACTACAAACAACCAGGCTATAAAAGAAAGTTTGATCAGGAAATTCATTTAAATTCAATTTATTTGTTATTGTATTGTGCATTAATTAAAATAATAATAATAAAAAACTTTATCCTTTTAAAGAGAGCCTACACTAAGAAAAAATATTCTGGTTTTGTGTAGCTTTTACATATTAATATTCTGTCTAGTCTACAAATTAGTTTAACCTAAACATGCCACATTTTACCATTATTTATTTTTCATTCAATTTACATATATTACTTGAGGGGAAAAGTAAACTTGGACTGATGGAATTGTTTTGTTCCAACGTAGGATATGGCTCAATCATGATATGGTGTGAGTGACAGCATAAACACTTATGATTAGATTAGAAAATCAATGCACTTTTGTGTAATCATCAGCTGTAAAGTAACAAGTCTCTATTTAAAAAGTACAGATTTTTTATTAAGAAAATACTAGAAGTGAGTAGAAATAAAAAGTATCACACATATAAAAATGTAATTGAACTTGAGACCCCAAAGCTGTGAGGTTGCAACACTACCAACTGAACCTCCGTGTTGCCCATATTATATTTTTTACATATTGTAAATTCTTTATTCAGAAACTCAGTGTATCAATAATCCATAAATTATAACATCTCTCCATTGATGTTTGTACATTTGTATGAATATTCCAGTTACACTGGAGCTTTTTTGTGTAATCTACTAACACACAAGTAAGTGAATGAGAAAGTAGTATAAATAAATACATAGTTGATGTTTATAACACAATGTTAAATTTCAGGGGTTGTTTTCCAAAAGAGTTTTCAAATATCATTGTGGATCTTAGTTACATGCACAGTAAGGGCCAGGTTTAACAGCAGTCAGCAAATAATGAACTGTGCCCATAAGAAATGTTGCACTGAATTAGAAGAAAAAAAAAATCTTTGTTTGCTTATGTACAAATTTGATTAACAGAATCCCTGAGCTGTGTTTTAGCTACATACATTATACATGGAAAGCTTATTATTATGAAAATTTTACTTACAAATGCAATTTTACTTAAATGAGAAATAGCACACTTATTGAGAAGGAAACCAACAAAGGCTGCAGTACCTAGAAAAGGTAATTTTCCCCAAAGTCAGATACCCTTAAAGGCATGTGAACATGTCCTAAAAAAAAAGAGAAAAAGAAGTGCTGCCATTACATATAGAAATTCTGTTCTGTTTTTCACATGCCCCAGTTAAAAATGTACACTATTTCTAATCCGGATTAGGGTTCAGGGAAATGATAATAGAATGTGTTTCCCATATGTAGTCCTGAATACTATGCTCTTGAGCAACAAGCTGGCCTCCTGGCCATAATAGCAATAAAATTCCCATGACACAAAAACATGTTAGCAGCTGCAGTACTCATTTTTGTCTTGTTCAGACTTTTTATTCAATGGAGATTTTTTTAGAGAACATACAATATTCTATGTCATTTAAATAAATAATGATAAAGGAAAAGTGCATATGCTGGGTACATAGGTTGTAAGATTGCAATAAGTTGTAAATTTTGCATGTTTATTAAGTTTTACTTCTGCATGTTGGATTCTTTTGTTGTATGCTCATTTAGTTCAGGTTACATTGTTTCCTGCATTACTTCCCTATGAGGAAACATGTGATAATATACCAGGAGTACCAGGAAATAACACAATACCAAATAAATATTTTGAAACCTGAATTATAATTTTTTAAGTTTTGTTTTCATTCTCTTTCATTGTGTACTCATGATAGATTTTAGTTATATGTTATAGAATAGGATTATTTGCGAAACTGACTGTTTTGCTTGAAATGAAAAATAGGTATATGAATATGGAGTCTGTAAAAATAGTCAACACAGGACTTATAGATAAATAGAAAGGCTGTAGCCACATTCTTATAGGACAGACTATGTCATGGTAGCTATAGTATGAATAACTACAGCAAAGAAGGATTTTATCTGCTAAGTCACTGGAGTGTGTAAATACAACTTATAGGGGTAGCATTTTATAGCGTGAGATGAGAGGAAGAGAAATGCATCTGTCTCACTGCAACCAAACAAGATCCAACGAGACACATCTCACATTCCCAAAGATTTATATGATGACAATTCACATAGGTTGGAAATGAATCATAAAAAGTAGTTTATTATTTTCTTTTCTATACCTTTTTGTGGTATTGTGTTGTATTATGTGTGTGTTATACCTTGCTCTGTAGCACTGTAGTCACTGTAGTGGATCATTACCCACAACTGACAGGCAAATTTACCATATTACTATATATTATACATCCGTTTTTTTTTCTTCTGAATTTAGACATTTATTTACAATCAGTGTGCTAAATGTGATCATGCATCATCATCATCCTCTTTATTTAAACATTAATTAAGAAGACCACAGTGATATTCAAGCCTTTATGTGGTGAATGTACATCTAGGCTTTGTGCCTTTCTTATCTGTCATAGTATGATTTCTCTTAGTGCTGCTGGGTAACACAGTCTCAACTTGTTTGTCTTTTACTATGACACATACTGACGTAGCTTTATTTGACTCACAGACCTTACCTTGGCTGTTAAAACCTGACTAACTGGAGAGTTCAGCCCCCAACCTAAAAAACAACCTTTAAATGAATTTGGCTCCGGATGAGTGACTTGTTTATTGTTTCTTTAATTTTTCTATTGCTAATTTCCTGTGGTGATCAAAGTACAGAACGTAATATTAAATTGGGGTTTGTATGATATGATGGACTGTGCAAAAACATTCACCACAGGTTACCTATGAGACATTAGTGGATTTTCAGTTTTCAGTTATTACCTGTAGACTTATTTGTTGGTTCAGGATTTTCTTCTTCCGTAAGTACTTTTATGTGTGGAAAACAAACCAATCTTAAAAGAAACAGATAGGATGAGCTGTTCATTACTGTACTGGTATATTTAACACTGGCACATTTCTTTAATGTCAATTCAGTGGGCTGGATAGCCAAGGGACAACAGGTACGAGACTGTTACCCATTTCAGCTATTCAAAGGTGAGGGGAAAAAGATCAGGATGCACTGTATAATGATTGACCAGTAAAGGGGGGGGGGGGGGGGTTGGGTTGGTAATGAGATGCCCTCTGAACACCAGTGTCAAGCACACTGAGTAGATGGTTGTGCTCACGAAGACAAATACACTCCAGGGGGTGGGGCTAGAAACAGAGTGAAAGTACTTGTAATACTGTTTGTGTATGTGTATGTGTGTATGTTATGTGGGCACTCCTTTTTCTGTTTAAATGTTGTACAAAGCCTTTCACACGAGAAGCTATCTCTTCCCCCGTCCGCAGTTCTGAAAGCAGCCTCGCTGTCTTTTTGCACAATAGTTATGTGTTGGACACAGTCTTAGCATTGTGATCTTAGATCAGTACAAAATGCAGACATTTCTGAGCAGGAAGAGAGTATTTTGCGCCCATGATGGGAAACGAGACATTTCCCAACAATGACAGAACGAAGCTAAACCACAAGTAGTAAACAACTTCTGGGTCTCATGTATGTCAAACGCTACGTATTGACTTTTAAATGCTGCATGCTTCTATTCAACACATAAACAAGACATCTATTAACTGGGGAGAGTAAACTCAAAAAGCTTATTTAAAAAGACTATGTTGGTAGTCAACATTGAAACATATTAAGAGCATTACTCGTTTGCAGAAAGGTGATTGGTCCGATTGAAGTAGTACTGCTTTATAACCTTTAGCCTTCTGATTTGTTAGTTAGATCATTAAAGAACTTTGACACATCCTAGGGAAAACTGCAGTCACTGAGTGATCATGATAAACACCTGAAAAGCTGTTTATCCCAAGCGGTTTTCCTGTAACAAACTGGAAGGAAATCTCGAGCACAACCCACATAAACTTTTACTGCTACTGAGTTCACGCAGCTTCATCCCATGTTTCTATGTGATGTCAAGAAAGATTATTCCATTGTTTGTCCTCACATTGCAGTGATTGAGGTGCATCCTTGTTGTTGAAAGGAGATGACCCCCATCCCTTATATTGCACACAACTAGGGAACCAGGGCCTCGTGTTCTGGGACAGTATGTCCTTGAATGGACAGTTTAGCCCAGTGTTGTACATTGTCAGATTTTGCAGAGCTGATGTAAAAATAATATATAAAAATATATTTATTTTAATAATATAACAGTAGACAGGATAAAGCATAAGCTACAAGAATGGATCTACCCATTTTTGTGAACTCAGAAGGAAAACTAGTTTCTAAAAAGCTATGAATCAGTAGTGACTATTAAAATAGCAAAATGAGACAATTTCTTTCACCGCAGGGGACACATAGTGGGAGAGATCACACCCACCTTCAAAATTTTTGGTATTGTGTGAGCCCAGTTCATCAGTAAAAGGCCACATAGTGGGTTGTGTGTGGGTGAAGTGAGAGGTATTCATAGTTTCTTACTGTACTGCTTGTACAGTGTTTGGGTTTATTTTCATGATCTCTAATAGCCCAATAATACATAATAATGTTTGCACTGCAGTACAGGTACGGTTCTCTATTATTACCGAAGTCATTGCTGCGCTACTCTGCCTACATGCCTAGAGAACATCTTACGGTTCTTTTAGTGCCATTTAGTAAAGAAAATGTACATTTATAATAAAAAAGATTTTACAAAAAAATGGGGAACCAGCAAACCATAGCCTTGTATTGTCTTTTCACCCTTTTCTCATGTTATCTGACTGCTGAAGACAGACGAATAAGCATACTCCCCCCTTCACTCTGAAGCAGCCATCTTGTGAAAGAGGAACTGCCCCCTTGTTGTTGTGCTGTCATGGAGTGCGCCTCTGAAGAACCACATGAAATGCAAGAACACCCAGTCCGTGTGGTGAAAAGAATATGTAAAGTAATACAGACAGATGGCCCTCTGAATTCAGGAACTTTCCAGAGCCTTTTGTGAACAGAACTGAGAGAGTACACACTTTCCCACAGAGGAGATGCACAGGGTGCACAACAGCATTCTCGCTTTTCTTCTCTCATGTTTTGCCCACAATCTTTAATTTTTAAATCAGAAAACATTCTTGAACATTTCACTGCTAAAATTAAAATGTATGTTAGTAAGTATTTCAAAATTATTATTATTAGGCTCTCTGCTGGTAAAACCTAGGAAGCTAATCAGGCTAATTAACACAGTGTGATTGTTTTATGAGTTCTTCTGGCTTAGTTTTGATATGAGGTGTAGTCAATGTACCAAGGATCCGCTTGCACTTTTATGAGCAGCAGCTCTTTATCTTCCATCAGATTATTTAAACAATGTCCAACTTTCCTTCTTGAAACATTACTTCCTTATGACTGCTCTATAGAAGTGCACACTCATTTGAATTAATAACAGCAAACCATCCTCTTGTCATGCAAGACACATTGAAATCAGTGAACTTAATCACTCCATACACCCAAGTAACTTATTACTTTGGGCACTTCCATATACCTGACTAGTTAAAAACACTTGAGCTATACTTGGCTGAGCTCTGTATCTGTTTACCCTGATCTTTTCATAATTCTTGCTTTTTTTGTTTGTTTGATTGTTTTTTAGTTTTTTAATTAAATAAAATGTAATTATGTTATGATTTTGACAATTTTATTTTTTATTAGATAGATAGATAACTTTATTCATCCCAAAGGGAACTGTAATGTAACAGCAGCCAGTTCACAGATTATAAAACATACAAGCAACAAGGTGTAGAAAAATATTAAGTCTTTTTTTTTAAATAAAAAAAGAAAATCACAATGAGAAAGAGGGTGAAGTTATTATTAGTAAAAAGGAAAAACTAAAATTCTGCACATTAAGGTGCATTAACAAGGTAAAACATTCCAAAATAATAAAAATATACTGTTTCTATGTACATGATGATTGTATATACAAGGGGGAACTTTGTAACTGTACAGTTAATGATGTTTCTTTAATGGCACATACATTCAACAATTTGTACAATACCATGTCGCACAACTTGGCAGAGGACTACATCAAAATTCTTACACTGCTGGATAAAACACTGGAAGAAAATGTGGAAAATTTAACCAAAGCTTTTATTGATTTAATACATGTGAAGAGTATTTGGATGGTAAAATGCATGTAATAACATATTGACCAGAAAGGTGTTGTCCACTACTGCCTATGTTTTAAAGGTGAATACTAGGCCAGGATAGATTATATAGGACTGGATGGATGGATAGTTGGATACTTTTCCCCCAAAAGAGAAATGAAATTATTACAGCAGCCGAATCACATTTTTAGAAGCAAGCAAAGAATACTAATGCAATAAAAAGAAAAAAGAAAAAAAAAAGAGTAAAATACTTAAAATAAAAAGGGGGAAATGCTATGATTCCTTGTGAAATTATATAAGTACTAGACCACAAATGTAATAAATAGGTGTATAAAGAAAGAATGCTACACCACCTTTGGTAGGGTGCTAGATAGGCACACTATTCAGTAAGGTAGTGTCCGGGTTTGGATGGATCCAAGTACACTTGGTGAAGTTTGAGCCGGTGCACTTTGGGACACTCTGCGGGCCAATAAGCGCGCGCGCACTGTGACGACACTCCGGGCCACCACGCCCCCAGCGTGGATACCGACAGCTCCAGTGAGCGCAGAGCACAATACTGTCACTTTACATGGGTATGGACTTTTCTGTCACGATGGGGAGTTTTTACATCCAACCTACCCAAGTTTATCGGCCTGCCTTTGCCTGAACAGTAGCTCTTAAGTGAGCGAGCAGTCAGTGCGGCGCGTGAACGGTTCATATCTCCGCGTGCTTTTGTTCAGGATGTCAGGTTTGTTGAGAAGCCGGTAACGATACAAAGTGAGTTTGCTGAATGTTCAGCATCACACAAAAGGGATCGACGACGGACTCGAGCGATATAGACAAGTGTCACTTCGCTTTTGAATGTCATAAAGAAACATCGGGGGCACTTTTATTTTGCGTGTTTGACAAAATGGAACATTTAGCAGCAGAGTGCCTTGTGTCCATGTCCAGCCGCGCAGTTGTGCACGGTCCTAAAGGGAACAGGGAGATTCGACCCGAACCTGCGGCTGCACCCAGGACTGGAGACGAGACCAAGGAAGCGCTGGTGAAGGACAACTCTTCTCTTTTCGTCGTGGCCCGAATTTTGGCGGATTTCAATCAGCAGAGCCCGACTAATTTCGCCGAGCAGGCAAAAACAAAAGAAGAGAGCATGCCACCTAGCCCACCGCGAGAGGATGGAAATTCTGCCACACCTACCGCCGTCCCTGCCGATCCTGCCCTTAAACAAAGAGGCAAGCGGTGGAGGGCTCGCGCTGAGCAGGAATCCCCGCAGAAAAAGCACAAATGCCACTATTCGGGCTGCGAAAAAGTTTACGGCAAATCGTCACATCTCAAAGCTCACCTAAGGACACATACAGGTCAGTTTGCACTGCAGGGAGTGCGCTTTGTCATTTTGCAGCTCAGATAAAGAACGAAGCACAGCTACAGAAACCGGTTGGGAGCCAATTTTCCCGATTTACATGAGGATTTATTATTAGGAGTGTACCTCTACCTCGCTGCATCATCACTCTAAATAGGATGCCGTGCTACAAATCTTGTTTCTGCGTAGATACAATTAAACACATGGACAAAGATTGTAGACTAATCCGCTACTCTTTAGCAATTCTTAAAAAAAAAAAAAACTAGCTTCATATGTTATTTAAGCTTGCGTCGTAAATAACGTCACGCCCACAGCAGAAGCCTTGGAGTCAGTCTAGCTATATAGCAACAGTTTTCCACCGGTTTAACCCACACCACCACTTCCGGTGTCTGTGTCTCTAACCACTTGAGCTCACTTTGAACAGGAACGCGTACTGTATGAGATATCCGGGGACAATATGTCCCGATCGAGTGCTGGAAGTCAACGCGCGCAGTTACCGCTTGTCCTTATCCATATAGGACAGGCAGTAAACAACCCCCACATAACCTCTAGTTAACACATTCTCTCTCGCGCTCTCTTACACATACACGCACACGTATTAAGTTCAACTGAAATCCTACACTTTCATGAATATTACTTCTTATGCAAAAAAAAAAAAAGTTGTCAAACTCGAAGGTCACCAAGCAGCCGAGTAATGCGCGCGACGCACCATTCTAACGCGAACGGATCGTTGTTGTTTTTAAAAACACTGCCGATAAAAGGATAAAGCATAAAAAGATTGGACTAAACGCGCAGAAAAACGCATAAAGAAAAAAAAAGGGGGTGGGGGTCGTGCTGGAGTTGTGTAGATGTGGGTGCCTCTTAAGCCCTTTGTTGTTAAGTGCCACACCCCCGCGCGCTACACTGCCAGCTGATCTGGCCAGCAACAGACTCAGCTAGACGAGCTCCGAGAGAGAGAGCGGAACACAAGCACACAGCACCACCCTTCTTCAGCTGCACAGCTAAATCTTTTGTGAAAAAAGATTCAAAAAACAAAAAAAGTTGTACATTCATATCCACTGATTTTTCAAGTATGTTGCTTTGCTGTTATATCCCATAATGTATGCACCATGAAACAGCTATGTCCCCTAAGTCTTGCACTATAGCAATCAGCACATCTGGCATCATAAAAGTAAAGAGAGGTCTCCACCAGGGCTTTGGCTTGACGTGGCTGGCATGGTACACACCCATTTACACTGGTGCTATGGCACACCCTTTTCAGATGCGACAGTGAGTGCAGACAGGATGCACCATGTGAGCAGCAGTGGAAAGGTTGTTTTTGTGAAGCGGTCAGTAGCATGCACAAACACAGCCTGAGTGAAAGCAATCCTAAAACAAGCCTACTAGCTTATTGCTCTTTGGGTTGGCTAGGTAATTTGACAGTAATTAATGAGCTTTATTAAATTTTTTACTCTCACACACGCCTCTTCCTGTTTGTTTGGTCCTCCCACATGGCCTTTTGTTTTCACATCCCTTCCTTCTTGATTTTGCTGGACACACGTATACACTCCTCTATCTATCTTGTCTATCTATCTTATATATAAAATGTGTGTGTGTGTGTGTGTATATATAATATATACTTGCCCTCACTTGACATTCAGGCTTGTGTGATCGGTTGAATAATGAGTATTCCATCTCATTTGTTTTGGTAATCAGAGAATGTGGGTCAGTTGAGTTCAGCAGTCCAGACTCTGCCAAAGTGTTATGCGCGCCCAGTCTTTTCCAAAGCACTCAGCAAATTTTCTCTCAGTCCCAACCAATAGATCAAAGAGAAAATGGATCTCTCTCCTAGCTAAACACACCACTGTCTATAAGAAGGGGGAACACTGTGTTATAAAAACAAACAAGTGAGCCAAGTGGGCTGGAGTCCTCATTCGACTTTAGCAACACCCTGAACTCTGTGCCGACTCTGGTTTGAACTCCATGCTGGAACATTTGTTCTTGTGAACCAGAATCTGGGCACAGACCTCTTTTTCTCTCAGAATTAAAAAAAAAAATGCCTGGAGCTCAGGATTTTTTTTTTTTTTAAAGATGACTCACTGTAGCATTGCTAATGTTTTTGATATGAGGTCATATTGGAATGCAGCAATGTTTTTTCCCCCTAAAGTATTAGTTACATTTGGCTTGCTTTTTTGCATATATGTGCACTATATGCTGTAGAACGCCTGGGAAGCCAGTCATTGCACATGCTAGCTTGCTGTGAGAAAAGGGGGTTTATGACCAAGCTAGAGCAGATGTACTATTGTGATCAAATGCTGGCTTAAATCATCTGACAGAGGGCTTGACTTACTGCTTTGAAGGAGACTGCAGTACTGTATGCATTGAAATGCAAATAAAGTAAGAACAACATAAATAGTAAATGTAATATCAGGAGAAAAAAAAAGAAATGTTTCTTGATTTTGATGGCTGTTACACAGTATTTGTGGTTCGTCACTGATTATTCCAACATCCATCTAACAAGGATTAGAAGCATGACTAGATGAACAACTTTTCACACTGAGTGATTGCACATTGCTTTTCATGTGTGTAGACCTTATGCAAATCCAGGTGCTGACTGTTTTAGCTTTTGGGTGTTTGCAGTGCTGCTCTGTATAATTGACCTACGTGTCTGAAGTTCACTTGGCCATTCCCTGTAATCCTGAGGCGACCTGTGGTTACAAAATGTTCGTGATTGAGATAAGGTTAGTGGAATGACCTTGAGGTGACTTCCAGAGAAATTCGTTACTGCTTAGCTTGACTGTACAGTCAGACTGGCTGACTCTTGAATATCGAAGTTAAAATGGAACTTTTCTGTTGGCGGATTGTTGGATCATTCTCTTAGTTCTCTAGTTCTCGTGGTAACCTTGTTTATTTCATCATCAAAATTATAGGGAAGAGTTTTGATGCAGATAAATCAGATATGTTTGACACTAGAGAAACAAAATATGGTCAACTACTCAAAAAGCTGGGATAAATATACTGAAATCTTTAGACATTTATCCTTCATTCCTACATAAGTCCATAACCATAATTCTGATTGCAAAACTTCTACAGATTGCAGTAACATGTAGGAGAAAATCTTAGATTCCTAGGAAATGAGG
Organism: Clarias macrocephalus; assembly: GCA_011419295.1. Lineage (NCBI taxonomy): Eukaryota > Metazoa > Chordata > Actinopteri > Siluriformes > Clariidae > Clarias > Clarias macrocephalus. The sequence continues at coordinate 101,588 of JAAGKR010001151.1, forward strand.
TTGTGCTGTGCAATGCTCATAAATCATGATCACCCACACAGATGGATGACTAGCACTAGATGTGTTGTCTTATCTGTGACGTAATTTGCTTGCAGGTTGCAATTTAGAGAAGTCTTATTTTTGAAATACATTGAAGAGGAAAAAAAAACACTCTACTACTTTGGTGCAGTATGTATGTGAAATAGAATGGGTGGGGTCCATATGAAAAACACGCTTGAAACTTGAGAGTTTCAGTGCAAGTGGAGAAAGTGACATATTTGCAGGAAATTTTCAAAGCTGAGACTCTTATACTTGTGGGCAATTTGGCACGCACATACTATGCTTATAGTGCATTTGAGGTCTTTTCCCCAAGGTTGTTGCTGCAATATTTTTTAACAAAATGTTCGCTGTATGAGTTGCAAAGCCACATCTCACCCTTTGCCTTTTTACCCAAAATTTAAAATGTGGCTTAGCGTAAACTGGGCCTTAGGTTTATGACTTAAATGTCTTTACCTATGTGTTTATGTTTTGGTAAGATATGTTTGATAATCATTATATAATATAATAATAATTGGGATATCTGTTAACATAACCCAGTCTGCTTACATCTGTACATCTCAATAATGTCATTTGGCTCATATAGCGTGAGCTAGTTGTCAGGGGAATGTCCAGTATTGAAGTAATAATTTGTGGGTTTAACTTGGTCACATTGAGGTTGTAGCTTCTTTTTATGCGTTCACATTTTTCCCCCTTTTCCTCTGCACTGTTTTGCTGAATAGAGGTCAAAGGTTTGTTAAGACATGACATTTTCAAGGGAACATGCTGAATACAAATAGCTCGTTATACTGCATAGGTTTGCAAGCCTTCAGCAGGTTGAGGGTCTAAGGTTACTAGACAGATTTGTCTGACAACTCATAAAGGTGGGGTGTGGGTTCCCCTTCCTCTGAACCGCATGGTTTTAGCTATGGAAAATAAGTTGAAAGTCATTAGCTAAAACAACTTTTTTGGTGGGGACAACATTTCATTCAATACAAAAGGGGATAACGTTCTGTTTGGTGACGCAGTCCCATATGTTTAGTGCTTGTGTGTTCACAATCCAGCTGCAATGCCTGTGGAGTCTAATTAGATTAAATAATTCTCTTGCTATGCTGAAATTGAATAACATGAATAACATGTCACGTCATGTCAAGTAATATGTGGTTTGTGTAGACAAAGTGATGTCTCTGATGTGCTCATCATCTTGTGTGCTGGGAGATACCTCTAATCTTCATGGTTTCCAATGTCCCTGACAAAATGCCATGGTTCTAACTGCATTTACTTTTGATAGGGCTCACAAGCAATCCCACAATGGAACCAAAGGACACAATGGAATATTTCACAGATGGTGTACTTTTTTGCTCATCCACTAACCCATATTGATCCTGGAGGCTCCCTGTGGCATTGTTTTCTCGAGGCACTATTATGAGGCACCTTTTTTGTACTAGTCCACAGAAAGTATTCTGGCTCTTGATTTATCCAAAAAAGTTACACACTGTTAATCTAGGTTGCAAAAAGTTTAAATAATGCACTGGGAGATAAAATAGACCATAGTCTGGTCCTCCTTCTGTACTGTCCTTCACACAGCGCTGAGCTCACATATCCTTTAGTTAGCTTTGGCAGAATCTTATTAAAAAAAAATAAATAAATAAATAAAACACTCTGTTCCTCCCCACCCCCTCAACCTTGTGTCCTATTTCCCTGGCTGACAGGGCCTTAAGAAAATGAGTTGCTGAGGTGTTGTGTACTCGGCAGGGCCTGGCCTTGCTTGCCCTCTAGTTGCATGCGACCCAGTGGTGTCAGTTTCTCCTCTTAGAAAAGAGAGGATCACAAGCTGCCAAGTTGCTGCATTTTTAAGCCTTCCTGATGATTCATGGAGCCACCAGTGGAGGATCTCACACATAATGCTTAGCACTGACTGCTCACTTTGCCATGCCTGGGACATACTGTACAGAGTGGACCCACAGGGGACAGGGAATGAGTTGATGTCGATGCCCCCCCCCACCCTGGTAATGTAGGTCATTTGTGCAGCTGCAGGCAGTCTGATTTGGGTCTTTTCCGACCGTTCTTTTGGAGCTAAGAAAGCATGGGGGGTAATAATGTATATGCGCTTTTATTTATTGTGTCGGAGATTTGTGGTGCCTTCAGGCTCTCATATTTATATTAACTGAAGTATACAAGGTGCTTGACCCCTCCCTGTCTATACATTTTGAGTGGAAGATCCAGAGTAGTGTGCTGTGGTTATGGCGTAGATGAAAAGGCGCATTCAATCTGACAGGCGGCGGATTTAGGGGTGGGGAAGGACGGGAGATTGCTCTGCTATTTCACACAGAGTGAAAAGACCTCAATTTGAATGCTCCTAGTCTGTCAGTTGAAAGGCTGATAAAGGAGGATCTGGGTATGTTCTAGGCCTTCCTTTAATGATCAACAACAGTGTTATTTTAGATTGGACTTTGAATTTAGATACAGGAACTTGCAAGGGGGCAAAACAGCTTCTAATAACAGCATGTGTCTCTTTGTACTTAGTTAACTAGGCTTAAAAAGATTAACCCACAGTCTGGAGCAAAGAAAGCCCGCTAGGCCTATCTAGTGCCATCAGGTAATAAATGGGTCTAATATGATGAGGTGCAGAATTCTATCAAACGTGCATTCCTCCTGTCCAAAGAAGGTAGAACGCTAAATGACTTATCAGAGTGTTATTGCCTGACGCTCTGGTGCATCGGAGTTCCTCTGAGTGCTGTAGGTGGTGGGTGGAGTGAGTAATGGTTATCACAAATGGAATACTGAAATGGCAGACAGCATAGACCCTCCCATAGCACACAAGGCTGATGCTATTGCTCATACCCAGACAGTACTGACACCACAAGATGAGACATGCAGGTCAAAAGTGATTTTTTTTTTTTTTTTTCAGAAACAAAAGGAGTTGACAAATTCAAAATGTTTGTGTTTTGCCATCCGGTCCATCAGCAAGAGCATTTCAGTCCACCCATATGTCTTTGTTTCAGCTATACTTTAAACAACGGTAAATGCAGATTTGTCAAACCAGTGAAAGCAGACAGGAGATGAATAGTCTTTTAAGCTCTGGTGTTGGTCATTGTACAGACTCCATTTTCTCCATTTTCCTATTTGCACATGCACACAGAAGGTTACTCTGATGCACGAATAAGTAAGGCGTGATTAACTGCCATTTTCCTAGTTTCAGTGTTTCACAGAGATTCTCTATGGATTTTGTAAAAAAAAAAAAAAATCTGTATTTGATCACACCGTGTGTGGTGTTAATGCTCGCTCTCTCACATAAATTAAAGGCAGTCGATTACCAGTTGCTCTTGAGCCAGTGTTTGTGGTTTTCAGTCTCTATGGTATATATGGCCACGCTGAGCTCATTTCTTGGCTGGTTACACTAGGTGGGTGTATCCCACATCTTTCTCCAGGGTGGTTATTGTACTAATCTGCAGTCATGATGATGATGATATTACTGAACTTTCATGAACTAGCACTGTGGCATGAAGCTACTGCTTCAGGAGTGACACGCAGACTGATCTGAGAACAGCATAGCGCTTTTATCAGTTGATTAGGATTTGGACAGGACACGTTGGTCTTGGGCTTGGAACAAAAAGACGGGCTACACCCCATGCAGAGGCTACAGCTTCCACAGCAGTCTTGTCATTAACCCACTGTGGAGAAGCACGGTCGGCTGGCTCCTGCCTGGCTTTCATCCACGTCTATAAATGCAGGAATAAATTATATCCTTCAGATGAGTGCTGCTACTACGCTTGTGGTGCTGGTCTGGGACTCACATTTAGCCCACTATTGATATGATTGGGCTTGCTCAGTGGAGCTCAATGTGGTGAGTGTAGTGTTTCTCTAACCAATACTTCATATAAACCTTCAAGCCAACTTCATGACAACATTAAGCCACTATTATAGGTGGGTTTATGCTGGTGAGAGAAGCATGACTTTCTTTTGACTCCAGACAGAAAATGTCCATTTCAGTAAAATCTAGGATTTGACATTTTCTTCATTATTTTTGCTAAAGCTAAATCTAAAATCAGACTAAAGGCAAGCTTGCTTGGTGAAGTTGCCTGCCTTGTTGTCTGCTTGGTATAGCTATAGACTAGTGGTGCAACGTTTCATCGATATTGACGACTAAAAACGATAAACAAATTAGTTTTGCAACTAATTTAATTTGTTGATTAGTTGACGACGTTGCCATTGGTGCTTGCTTTTCATGTGAACTGTGAATGCCCTGGTATGTGGGTGTTAGGTTTACTGGAGTGAAGTGAGTAATAGCATGATGGCAAACACCTTCGAGAGCAAAACTCTGTGGGAGCATTTTACTCTTAACTCGAGCAAAATAGCAACTAGAATGAGAAGGAAAGATTTTGTGCTGACAGGGGCATGACCAAGCGCCACTTTATGGAAAACGCAACAGTCAGGTAAGTTTGAAAGGATTCACACCTGAAGAGAATGTGGATAATTCGTCACTGTGCCATGCTGTGAGTCAGGTTTTTATTTCCATTTCACACACACGCTTAACTTAATCCTGCCCCTGACACTTGACCATACCCCTTCACTGCAGGCTTAATCTCAGTTTTCTTAACATTTCCATTATAACTTCCATAATTGCCATCTGCCAGCTCTAAGATTTAATTAGTAATTCTATTTAATTGCAGCTATTTAACTTTTTCTTTGTTTTAGATATTGTTTCTTAAAAAAAAAAAGTTGGAAAATGAGTTTTTAATGAAGTTTTCATCTTTGTTATACTAACTTACCACATGCACAAAAACAAATTTAGGCTAAATGTTAAAACTGATAGCTAAATAAAAGTTATCAAGTAATTGTTCCATTTATAGTACGATTAATTGATTTATAATTTCAATAATCAATAGATTAATAGATTATAATAAATAGTCGTTCGTTGCAGCCCTACTATGAACTGTAATGAACTGCCTCTAATGTGTATGGACATGCGTCACTGGGCCGATGTGGCTGATCTAAACCGCACATAAAAATTTATTGTTCTAGATATAGTTTTTGGTCATGATTAATCCATATGTAATACTTTCACTATGACTGAACTGTCTAATTGCAATCATTAGCTTAGATCGGTAAGGTCAAAAAAATATGTCTCTCTCTCTCTCTCTCTCTCTCTCTCTCTCTTTTCTTCTTCATCTTAAGGGACTAGCTAAAAGGTGACCAACAAAATAGAATTCCTAGAAATGTTCTTTTCTGGTTTTGTTCAGATGTACATAACCCTCAAGATGGAGTAGTGCAGCCTGGGAGGTGTACTTTATGAGGGTTATAGCGCTGTTCAGTCAGGGAGGAGTCATTAGACCTCACGTCATTCATGTCTGACTGCCTGCTTTGCTGTCTCACTTCCCTGCTGGCTTTTAAGGCTCACGGCTGAAGAGGCTTGTGGAATTTTATCTTTGTTCTTCTTAGAACAGGTGACTGATGTTAAGTCTTGTGGCTCGTCATTCAGTCTCCTTTAGTGTTGCTCAGATACAGGGCTGATCAGGTGTCCATGGAGCAGACGGTCGGCCTCAAAGGGCCTCTCTCCTGTTTCCCAGTGATCCATCTCAAAGCCCATTCAGGATAGATGCAATCTCACTACTGTATTACACCATGGCACACATTCATGTCCCAGCTAAACAAACCATTTATACGTCTGCTTGAGTTGTTTAAGACGGCTACCTATGACGTAATTGCATCATCTCAAAGGGGAGACATGTGCTGCTCTGCTTTCTGTACTCGTTGAATCTGTGATGTAACTGCCTGTCGAGGTAACTGGGTCACTGTGTTTGTTAGTGAAGAGGACACAACAAAAGCCTTTCCTCATTACTGCACTGTGTTCTTGGAAATCCAGGGACACTCAGTCCTGCTGGTTTCCTGCCAAATAGAGTTGTGCATGCTGGCAGCTTCTGACATCACCACCCACAACCCAGGTCATGTAATGCAACATTGCTTTGCCCCACCTACACTGCAACCACCCCCCCCCCCCCCCCGAAGTCTGGTAAAAATGATAGCAGTGAAGGGAAAGGCTAGGAGAGATGTGCGTTGTGCAAAGTGGGTGGAACAGGTCTGGCACAGCGCAGTGCAATGACTGTGGCCTCTCTATTATTTATTCACAGAAACAAAAGGGGATTTCTCAAAAGACCCCTCACAGTGATTCTCTTTATCCTAGGGATTCTGCAGCCCAATGTTAGTGGTGTCCTTTCATAAATCTATAAGTCAGGTAAATAACAAGTGAACTAGCCTTTGTTCATGCAAATGTTACTCTGTGGCCTTACTGGTCACAGATGGACACACAGTGAGAAAATCCTGAGCTCAGCAGTTCTTCTGAACAGACAGCTTGCTCTTGTTTCAGATATTTCGTGACGCCATGTGATACCTTTTTTTTATTTTTTTTTATTTAAGGTAGTCAGGTTTTTACCTGACTACACACCCACAAGCTCCCTCTTTACTCGGGAGTGTTCTAAACCATCCCCATCGACAGCAGCACAAAGGATAGCAGCCAGGGTGCGCTCCAGCGTGGATGTGCTCTAGAATGATCAGGAATTTAATCTGCACTTAAATCGCTACTGCTGCTACTGGTGTGGCACATTTTCAAACTCCCACACACTCTTGGTGGTTTCATTTCCTCTTCTTTTTTTACTTCTTCTCCCTTTATTTCCAAATGAAATTTGTCACACACACACACACACACACACACACACACACACACACACACACACACACACACACACACACTGGTTCAGCTTTATAAGTGCATTATGCTCTTCAGCAGGAAAGTAATGACTTAGAGACTCCATTCCCGATCATCTTTCTTATGACCAGTAAAATATTTATGTTGCTGGATGTGTTTTCTTTTGCACTAAGGCAATGTGAAGAGACAGAAAATGTCTGAGAGGTTTTATTAAATGTGGATCCTTATACGAACAACTGAATGTAAACACATTGTTTCTTTAATCCTATTATATAGATCATAGGTTACTTGAAAAAGCATGCTCCTGTTTCCACTATTATGCTATTACATGATGGACATGGACACGTTGAAATGAGTCAAAGAGTGATCCTTTTCGACCCTTGTCAAAGATCTCGCCAGTACGTACGTGATGAATGGACCAGAGGAGAGAGATTAATATTGTGTTTGCACAGAAATGAGACAGTAGAGACTTTTTTTTTTCTGGCATGAGGATTACTCTGTTTATGTGGGTGTGTAAGCACTGTCACGGCCTTGGTTATTTGTGAATTTAATAAAGTACTATGAGAAAAGTATGGCCAGTACAATCTAATGTCCACACAATCTGTGTGAATCTTTTACTTATTGAGTTGGCATCCTGAGTGACTAAGTAAGCTCGGCTGTCCAGACAGGATTGTTTATGTGTTTCTATGTATGTGTGTCTTTTTGTGTATCAGAGGTCTGCGAGCAGGGGGAAATGGGGGAACTCCACTCCGTCTGTCTGCACGAGAATGGCAAGACATGAACCCATCCCGAGCCACCATAGACCCAGTCTGCTTTACAGCCATTCTGTGGTGGGGGAAGGGACCTCAGTGTCTCACGCCAATCTGGCATCATACTAAATGTGTGTTTAAAGTAGCACAGTGATTTTCCACTGGGACCTATGGGGAAACCACCAAACAAAGACGGTTATACTGGCCTGTCTGGAATTCTACATTCATTTCCTGCTTTGTCCAACTTCCTTGCATAATGCGAGGCAGATTTCTTTCTTTTCCCCTACCGTTCGTATTTTTAACGACTAGGATTGAAAAATCACACACTGCAGCACATCACTGCATTTAAACTTTCGCATGGGAGGGAAGCGGGTCGGAAGAGCAATCGCGAGGAGGTAAAATGGTCACTGTACGGTTTAATCGGCTATTCGGTGCAAGATGCTTTGTTTGGACTGTATACATTGTTACTGCATGGAAATGTACAAAACAACCCAAGACATAGTTTACAGCATACGAAGGCACATCTGGGACCTTATATACCGTGTAGATTTGTGTTAAAGTCTTGTTTTATTGCATGATTTGAGAGTGGAAAGGGTATAATTACCTCCTGTATGGACTCGCTAATAGTTACACGTTGGCAGGGACAGGGTAGCACTTTAGCATCTGAATCCTGTTTAATTAGTCTCTGTCTGAAGTGGCTTTGCTTTGCTTAAGTGTTTTTAGTATCAAGCGTAAAACCTTTTTTTCCCCCACCTGGTGTTTGTGCTTTTTACACTCCTGGCACCCAGCTCAGAATATCCCACAGAGTATATGCGCCTAACCTTTGTTTTTTTTTAATACCGACTCTTCATCAATTAGTAAGATGGTACATGCAGTATGTCCGATTTCTAATGCTGTGCATTCCTGGCTTAATGTTTAGAGGCTTTTCACTCAATTTAATGACAGTAAAAACATTTCACAGGCTATTCTGCAGCTGGAGCACTAATGAGACCGAGTCGGTGCGTTCGCCGCAGTGCCTCATAAAATTCCGAAAAGCATGAGAGGCTTTCTGTCTGTATGCAGGGTGTTCATTTGTAATGTAAATGCTGGATGAGAGGTTTGAACCCGGGATTGCCCCGTGTGAGCATGGATTCTGGCCACTGTGCTTATGCACTGCTGTGTTCCACCAAGTCCTATAGTTGGAGCTAGTCAGCTTCACTTATTGCTGAGAGGAAGCTCAGATTCACAAAATGGCTGTATATGCCTGGCCCCAAACACTCCTTCCAATACCCATGCCGTAACTTAAACCACTGTAACAGAAACAGGAGCTACTTTTGTTATATGCTTGTATGGTTTCAGGTGGCGAGAAATGTTCTTGACACAAATAGGCAAGTTTTACCAAAACAGGATGTCTGTAGTTGTTTAATAGGGGCCATACAAGATACAAAGGGACATGGCAGCACTGGGACGTTTCTAAAAGAGCCTTTTGTTTTCATAAGGGTAGGAAAAACTGCTAGGGTAACATCAGCTGGCACAGACTGTTAGCACTGTACGCACTGATGACTTGTAGCCTCCTCAGTACAGGATTTAGAGAACTGCTAATGAGAAAATGAGGCTCAAATTGGCTTAAATAATTTTTGGGTCAGAAGTGAACAGAGCTATGTGGAAATACAGACAGACAGATTTATACTGTATATATTTCGAATTAACTGTGTACTGTGTATACATTCATATTTAATCTATATCGTACTGTTTGTATTGTATGAACATGCACTAGTTGTAGGTGTCTGTTGGTGTTGAGTAAATACTGACAGTTGTGTGTGTTTGTGTGTGATGTAGGAGAACGGCCCTTCCCGTGCACCTGGCCTGACTGCAGTAAGAAGTTTGCCCGCTCGGACGAGCTGGCACGCCATTACCGCACACACACGGGAGAGAAGAAGTTTGGCTGCCCACTGTGCGACAAGCGCTTCATGCGCAGCGACCACCTGATGAAGCACGCTCGCCGCCATTCCGACTTCCAGCCAGCCATGCTAAAGAGGCAGCAAGGAGGGAGCAGCACGCTGAACGCCACGAGCAGCACACGGCCCGGATCGCTGAGCGACTACAGCCGTTCGGATGCCTCCAGCCCCACGCTCAGCCCCACGCTCAGCCCAGCCAACTCGCCTTAAACCCACCTGCACTTTCCGCCCTCTGCCCCCTGCAGCTCAGTGCTGATTATGCTTTTTTGTTTTTTTTGGTTTGTTTTTTTTAAAACTCAAGTTGTTTTCTGTCAAAAGTAGTGATGTTGCACACTTGTTAGCCGCCACCTCTCTTTGCTAATCCTTTTCGCTTGCTGTGGTGTACTCTACTGTACATAACTGCTTCCTGTAATGCATTTTTTTTCCCTCAACAACTTCAAAAAAAGAGTAAAAGAAAAAAAAAAAGAGAAGAAAAATGCCTTTCCCAGACGGCAATATTTACATGATGTACCATATGTTTGTATTTTTTATAGCCTCTGGCATCAGCCAGTTTCCATTGTATTTTTGTTGCTCTCTTTTGATCAAATCTGTTCACGTGAACAAAAATGTACACAGAATTAACAGGTATAATTTTTTTTCTTTCCTTTTTCTCTCTTTTTCTTTCGTTTTTAATTTATGACGGGTTAGGGGGAGTGGCGCACACACACACCTCAGGATTCTAGACAGTTGTTTTTCTTTCCTTCTCCTTTAATATTCACACTGACTGCACAATACAAGCATCACTTTACTCTGAAATTCAACAGGGGTTGAATTTTATGCCCTGCTCAGGGATGGCCTTGTTAGCTTGAAAGAATGAACATGAAGAGAAAACATACATAAAGCAGCCTTACACTCAACAACAACAACAAAAAAAAATTGCACTCTTCCTTTTGTCTTTTTTTTTTTTTTAACTTTTTTTTTTTAGTGGATTTCACATCAGGTGAAACTAGTACTAGGTTTAACAGTCATTAAAAACTCAATAAGACGTGGTACCCCAGAATAGGGACTAAAATGGAGTGGAAGTCGTTGTGTATGGAGACTGAAAGTAACTCTTTTCATTTTTAACATTGCTATCTCTAAGACTATTTTTTATTCCCACAAAACTGTAAGGGTTGCTTGGGATAGGTCCTCATTTAAAAGGCTGTGTTATAGTGGCACGTTCCTTTTCTTTCTTTCTTTTTTTTTAAACTTACTTGTTCAAATCTGCATGAAGAAAAATGATGAACATCAGATTGCTCCCACTATTAGATGTGCACATTGAACATATACCTGTGTGTGGTCATACAACAGTAAGACAGATTTTATTTGATTATTTTTTTAACATCACACTTCACTGCACAAGTTTGTGTAATTTTGTGGCACAATTCTGGTGGGTCCTCAGGACATTATTGATTTCGTAGATTTATGTGTGCGCCACATTTCAGGGCAGAGCTTTGTTCACACAGTAAAGACAGATATAGGTCATTTACACACACAAGTGTGAACTGTCGAGATGAAAAATCAGATTTGAGCCACGAAGCTTGTGGTGTGAACATCGCTAGAGAAAATCCCTACATGGTGTGAATGTAGGTGTTAAAACTGCCATTACATGAACCACCTTCCCAATGAGGAGAATAGATCCCACTGCTGTCCTTACAGGACTGAACCAAATCCCCTAAAATGTGGAGGATAAAGTTTCAAAGCAGCAGCACTGCACCATAAAGACTGCACATGCATCAGCTTCAGGTTTTTTCCATAACAGTACAGATTAATTACACACTTTGATTCTTTCCATTTGTGTGTGTTAGTGTTTTTTTGTTTTGTTTTGTTTTGTTTTTTAAGAAAAATGAATTAAAAAGTAAAGCACAAAACAGGAAACCACCAAAGACTGGAAGGTGTGATGTTGAGAATAGGAACGCTTTTCTGCCTGTGATACCCAGCGCTGGGGGAAGGGAGACGCATTGGCGTCAGGTAACGACAGATGCCTCGGCCATGTGACCTTGCCCACCTTACTCACTGCCACCTGCCGCTTAGGAAACGACTGTGTTTAAAATCAGGCTATTGATAGCATCCTGGAGAGTGACAGCAATGGCGCTATCCACAACATGCTTCATTCACTGCTTTGGAAAAAAAAGAAAAAAAAGAGGGAGACATTGAGAGGACGGATGAAGTGCTGAAGGGTGTCCCCCAGGGTCTTTGTCTTGGCACACTGAATGCAGCCTGGGAGACTGCAGGTCTTCAGAGAGGAGTAAGCTGGAAACTGGGCTGGGCTGCTGGTGCAGTAATGGGAGACTACAGCGTGCACAAAGAAAAGCAGCTATCTGGATGAGGCAGGAAAGAAAGAGCCGACCCCGAGGGAGCCAGATAAAGACATGGGCTTTATCATAAGTCGAACAGTTCAGCAGAAGAGACAGCCAGTCAGCTCTACCCTCTGGCTTTTGGACTGAAACTCAGCTCTCCACTCCCATGCATGCTGCCCCTTTTCCTGCCCACCCACTAAGCGCTAACGGAAGAAGGAGCATCCTGTCATCTATCAGTGTTCTGCAAATGGCATAGGTTGGTGGATCTCCTCTAATCAAAAGCCATCGAAATTTGAGGACATTGTAAGGATTTCACAAGTAAGGAAGTTGAGCCAAGGAGTTAAGGACCCATGAACAATGAGGATGCTTATGGTATCAATTAAAATTTCAAGCATATCCTGTCAGATCTGGAGTTCTGAATCTTTGTAGAAGAAAAGGAAGCTAAATTTACAGTTTTTTTTTCTTCTTTTTTTCCCAGCGCTAAGACCTTCCAGGCTTTACTCAGACACATCTTTCTTTTTTCTTTGCACAGCTGCCTTAAAGACAGTTGTATAGATCAGAGTCAAACGATAAGACGAGGCAGCACACAGCTGTAGGACTCTGTGGACTTTTTGGACTTTTCGTTCTTTGCGTATCCAGACCTCTACACAGACTTCTTTACTGTCGCAGAGACACTGATCGAAGCCATCAGTGTTACTGCTAAACACATTACCTCAATATACCATTACAGCAGCTGCTTTCAAACTTGATCCTCATTAAACAAGGGGCATTAGACTCATGAAATATTGTTGCTAACAGATCCATGCAGTTACACATACATATCATTAAACAAACAGCAGTTTACCGTCCTTTGCTTGCTGAAGCTTGAGAGGATGAAGGCCCTGTGTGAGAAAGTGGTCCTATGTTTCTGCATACTATTCCTCATCAGCTCAAGCCACAAGCGAAAAAACAACAACAAAAAAAAAACCCTGCCATGAGGCACCCTGTCAAAACTATTTTGGCACTTTGTCTCACACACACACATACACATATTTACACTCTGATGCACATGCACATTCATCCATCTCACACTTGTCAAGTCATTGTCACCTGCTCTGCTCTCGGTTATCATCTCAATCGTCACACGCATGCTTATTTACTTTGACTCACACCTTGTGGAGGGAGATCGGGTTGGGGCACTGTGGCACTACCCAGCTGGGGATGTGATATCCCTGGACTGCAGGAGCAGGTGAAGGCCTGTGAATACCAGGCCTTGTCCCTCTCTTCACCCTCCCTCTCCCTGTCTTTCTCCTCCCTTCCCTTCCCTTCCTTCCCTTCCCCCAGGGCCTCACAGCCAGAGTCTTTCAAAACAGCACACATAATCAAAGCTTTCTCTCTTCTCTCTCTCGCTCTCTCTCTATAAAGAAAACACCCGTAACAAAACGAAACAGCATTACGCATGCAATACTGCTGCAGCAAGACAACACATAATGCTTTCTCACTATTAGGTCATTTTAAACAGACTCCAGAGATTTTGGAATCAAAGTGCCATCCAATTCCGCTCTGTTATAGCTAACGCTGGAACACTAATTTAGTAAGTACTAATTAGGTAAATGCCCTCTCGGCGCAGCTGTCATCAACCGACCCCAAAGAGGAGATAATAACACCTTTCCATTCATACTGCTGACATATGCTGACCAGAAGCTTTTACTCACACCACCAAAGAGCCGCGTGTTGCAGTACAGAGCAAGCGCTGTAGGTCATCTTCACCGCTGGTCTGGTTCTCCAGTAGCGTGTTCAAAGACCACTCAGGACCGTGACTGGTCTTTAAATTGGTCTCACCATCTTGGGTCATGGTGAGATATAATATACATCCCCCCCCCCCAGTCTCTGGCACCCACTTTAGTACTTTAGTCACCTGTCAGTGTGAGACATCAAAAAAGATGCATTCTCTTTCGCTTCTTGTAGTCACTGTACTGAAACGACTTGAATCAGAAATGAGACCATTGAACATAGATTGTGGCATGTCTAAGGTAAAACTGCTCTCTCCTTAGCTTACAGTTCAATTTTACATGTGATTATAGATCATGGATGTATTCATCTGGCTTGGTTTGTTTGTAATATATATTTCTGTGTTGTTGTTGTTGTTGTTATTATTGTTATTATTATTATTATTATTATTATTATTATTTCCATTTTCTGAATGAAAACATATTTAGTTTCTGATTATTGCTGTTTTTGTTTTACATTTTTAATCTCAGTTTTTCAGCCTTGAGGAAGACTAGCACCAAGAGTTCCCTCTTTATGCAGACACTGAATTTTTGTTATACGCAGGATATAGATTTTTTTTTTCTTTTACAAGTCGTGAAGAGAAGTGCGATAAAGGGGTGAAGTTAACTTTTCTAAGGCTAATATTTTCTTCTTTAATGCCTTGCACATAATTGATATAATTAGCTTCGTTTTCAAATGACACATAACCATAGAGACCATAGCATTGTGAATAGGTAGTGTAGTCCCATGCTATTATTATTATTATTATTATTATTATTATTATTATTATTGTTACATTTTATTATTCTCTCCTTGATTATAGATGACCATTTTGTTACTCATCATGTTATCTTTTTTTTTCCAAACTTGTACTTTTCAAAATGACTCAGAAGGTTATGAAGTATGAAGTATTTTGTCATTAGATTGGCAAAACTGAAATAATGGGCCAACCATGATGTCAACATTGTCTGATTTATTCATATCTATTAATTCACACTGTTAAGTTGTAAAAGAAGTCCTTTAATGTTAATCATGAATCTCATTTAACTATTAACTTACCCCAATTTAGCAAAAATTGATTTTTATTTTCTGTTGCTCAAATTATACTAATAAATTTTGGTAGATTTAAATTTTGGGAAATGTAACTAATATTTTTTGAATAGCACATTAGCTTTGATAATAAGTGCCAAAGGCATTAAAGTAGCAATTCCAGGAGAAACCCTTAGAAAATTAATGCATATTCCATAATAGGTGACATTAACTAAATAACCGTGTACAGTTTTCTATGAGTGATGTGTTTTTAAAGTACGTGTACAGGACTGAATGATGTGAGTTTTTAAGTTTAGCTTTTTGTTTTTTCTTTTGGTGTGACATTTATGTAGCTTTATGTTGTTGTTGTTTTTTTCTCTGATTATATTGCTTTCTTAATTTGTCTGATGCTGTACAATTTTGAACATACATAGTTTAATATCCTAAACTCTTGGACGCTATTATTGTTATATTAATCAGAAGTGAAAGCCCAACCATTCCAAAGGATTGCAATTTCATTTGCTGTAAATGTGCTGCTTATATCAAACCAATGCATAGAAGCTAAATTACTTTTATGTATTTATTTTATGTTCAGTTTTGGACTGTGATGTACTTTACTGAAATACATTTGTGACTAGTTATTTTGGGTACTTTTCTTAACATTGCTCGTATATTTTTTCTTTCCTGCTGTTTTGACAATGCGCTTGTACTATATTTGATGGTGCCTACTGGACAAAATAGACACAACCATTCATGTTGGGACAGGATAAGCAGTAAACCCTGGGCCTCTCATAAAAGGGATTTTGCAAGACTCTTTGCTTGTCTACATGCAGGTGTGCATATTATTTTGTAGCCATTCCCACGAGACGTGAAAGACAGACATGCAAAACAGGGGTTAGGCCAGTGGAACTGTTGCATGGAACATGGGCCAAAGTGGTACAAAGCATCTGCCACTTGAGCCATCAAGCAAATGAACCCACACTGTACAATTAATTGAAGTTCAGCACTGGGTTCCTGTAACTAGAGCCTCACTGGATTGTCACCAAAGACGTCTAGAGTGGATGAACGTGAGATGTTTGCATTTACGTGAGCTGGAATCCAGGCTGTCGTTTCACAAAGCACATTAGAGTGCTTTCAGCTGAAAGGAAAAAAAAATGTTTATCCTTCAAATCATATGACTCATTGGGTTATTCCCAAATGAGTCTGCCAGGAAGTTCAGGAAACAAAAGAGACCCTTTGAGTAACGAACAAAGCCATGGTAAACTAAATGGCTTGCTCTGTGTGTTAATTGTCCCAGTAACACATATCTGTTAAACATTATGTAGACTGTTGTTTGCCCATTTTTGCCTATTGGTTCTTCTGCTCAGTCTAAAGCTAATATGAATGGCGTCCACAGGTAGAATAGCACTGTGCTTGCGTAGGTTAGTTTTTCTCCAAAGAACCCATGTTTGGCAGCATAAATGCCTCTTAGTAATTGTGTGGCCTGGGAGGGAACCCCCTCCCCCCGCCCCGCCCGACATTAAGTGTGAGCACATTTTAGGAATTACTGGAAACATCCTTCAAATTGAAATGTAAATGTTTACCAGGGGAAAAAAACATGGCTTTTTTTTGTTGTTAGCATTGTGTTGCTAATCCCTCAAAATATGTCAGATATGGGGGATTAAGCTGTGTATTTTCACTGTACGTCAAGACCTGCAGAATGCGATCATGCTCTTACTATTGGTCTTACTATTGACTGATGCTTTTAAAGAATGCGGTCATTTGTCAGTTTTGGTCATCTCAAATTTTGCGTGGTCAGACTTGACTAGCCTTTTAGAACCAGTAGCGTCAGCAGGGACGAGGCTGCTGTCGTGGCAGCTGTTAATGAGGACGCATGACTGGATTACTATATGAGGCTCAAACTCAGAAGCACCCTTCTCTTTGTTCCCTTTTTATATGGTGCACTCAGTAAACTTACTCTGTGAGGCCCAACGCTTATGATGTTTGACACGGACTGGACTGTCTTCAAATAATTTTCTTTTGCTTCAAGACATCTCATTTTCTTCTTTCTATATGGGACGATTCGCTTGAAGCTGGATACCCAAAATCTCCACGTTTTGATGACATTCAGTGGCCTCAATGGATTATTAAATTTATTTGTGCTGTTGCACACCAGTGATGCACATTTTTTTGTACCAACTTGTCAATCTCCAATCATAAAATGAACAAATACAGATGTTGTATTAAGAATTTTTGGGAGGTTGTAGACGCTTCAGGCTGTCCTCTAGGCTTTATGTGTATACTTGGCTTGCCTTCCTGATGTATGTATTAGTCTTTATTTTCTATCACCATGCAATGCCTGTTCCTGTGACTCCGGCGCAGCTATACAGCGCTTCGTACAAAATAACTCATATTTCAACTATGGCCAGTTTCTCTCTTCATGACCTCATTCAAAACCTGCCATTCATTACCATTTTTTCTTCTTTTCTTTTTCTTTAATCAACCAAATCACTACAGTGAAGTATTACAGTTGTACAGTTCCATGAATTATACCAACTCTTAATGTTGCTGGTCATGGTTGCTCTGCTGTATCTTTTTATGACATTATTTTTTACATTCTAGACAATATATTGTGACTCTGTCCTATGCAAATATGAGAATTAACAAGAATTTGTCAAATAATGTATGTGTCAACTTGTATGCATGAAATAGTGAAGTTTACATTTGAAAATAAATGCATAAATAATCAGCTTTATTGTAGTGAAGGGTGTGAGTTATGTAATCTTTATCTTGCATTCTTGTTTTTCTCTTAGCAGATGGTGTCTAGTTATTATTTATTATTATTACATATTTCTCACAGGCATTTAACACACACTTAAAGCAAAGTAAGCAACAGTCAAAACAAGTCTTACAAATGTTCCCATGATCACTAATTTACCCACCTAAGATATCTGCATGTGTACGACATATGCTTTGTAGTTACTATAGAAGTGAGAAGTGCAAGGGGTTAGATGGTTATCTAAACTTTTAGGTGTTCCTGCAAAAGCCGATAGATCATCGAAAGCGGAAAGCAAATGAACACCTCTAGTGGTGTCAGTTGTGGGAAAGACTGTGCCCTGCTGACTGGGGCTGCATGTACACAGGAAGTACACCTAGTTCCTGTGTCTGCAGTCATGCAAATATTTACTGTAAGTGACGTGAAATGAGTTTCTTAATAAAGCACTAGCTGAACTGCATAGAGCAGGGGCAATCTGTACCAAGCTCAGTGACTTGACAATCCTAACACTGCTTTTGCTGGGATTTACATGGGTGGGTCGTAACATCATGTCTGTGAGTATATGTATGGGAAATACGCTCTCCATGAATTCGAATAATGCCTGTTAAGAAAAAAAAAAAAAAAAAAAAAACTGTGATAGAATAAAGCAGCCATCTCAGTAACAGCCTGTATCTTGGTTATGTAAGAAAAATGGTATGGAGCACACATTCAACCACCCACCAACTTTTTCATCCTTGTTCTCTTAGTCTGCATCACTTAGGAGATGAACAGGAGGGAGGAATGTGCTAAAAATATTCAGAGAGAAGGTTGGTGTGTTCCCTGCTCAGTCTGCCCACCTCCTGTCTCTCTGTCTGTCCATGCCATGGTCATGCCAGAGAGCTGGGTGTGTGGGGTAAGTCGAGAGAAGGGGGTTTGTGTGTGATTCTGTGTTTTTCCTATAGCAGCTAATAGATTTTAAGTCTAATTACAAAGCAGCTGAATTTCCTTCACTGCCTTTCCTCCAGTGACACTGTTATCATAAAGAATATACTTCCTGTATGCTGCCAGTCTACAACCTACAATTAACCCGAAGTTGAGAATCATTATGCTACGTCGAGAGGTCCTGTTGCCATAGAAAAGGTGTTCAAAGAAAGACGCAATGGCTTGAGGTCAACAAGTGGTTTATACATGGCCATTAAAAAAAATGAACTAAGAAAAGTGAACTGCAGCACAAGCCATGGTGTGTTAGAGAGTAGCTCACATACAATGCATTGTTTTACATCATTTCCAGACATGATTTTGAACAGAACTCATGATTAACTACTATAATTGCCTATTCATGTTTGCATTTTTTTATTAAATCTTGTTTTTTTGTTTTGTTTTGTTTTTTTACCTTTAAAGTATCTTACTAAAGCAGTGTAGTCCACTCAGAGTATTTCAAAAATATAGGGTTGTGAACAAAGTCTTTTATGAAGATCAACATTTATTGGATGAACCACCACTGCCTTTCAAACTATGATGCATAAACAACACAAGATTCCCATAACGGTAATTTGATTACATAACTGCCTCACCTTCGATTATCCTGCTCGGTCCCATTCTCCAAGTCAGTCTGTTCGCTTGCTTTCCATCTCGGCAACTCTAATGGATACATCCATGCATCCATTATTCACAGTAAACCATATTTTCTTCGTATTAGCTTCATCATACTGACTCGACAGGTTCATTATGAAGTTTGGTTGCTACTTGGGCATAGAAAAAAAAAAGCTAATGGGTCTATTATGATGAATTACTTTACTGGCTTTTTTCCCCTGTTAGTTTCTTCTATAAATGCCAGTGGCTTTTTTTTTATTCAATTTGTTGGACTTACAGTAGATCTTACCTTCATATCTAGGTAACTTATTGTGAGGCTGATTAACCTGACAGTTTGTGTAATTCAAATAGATTAATAGATAAATACGAATAGATTCAGTGCAAAACTCTCTTGAGAAATGTCACCATATTCACATATTCACACAGATATCTTGTATTTCAAACACCTTTATTTTTCACATATACTTTACTGTAGAGTGCAATACTTTTCTTGACATACTGTATCCCAGCTTTTTGTTAGGAGGCTGGGTCAGCGTGCAGGGTCAGTAAGGATATGGAGCAGACAGGGTTAAGGGCCTTGCTCGGGGGCCCAATAGTTGCAGATTGGTGGATCTGGGGCTTCAACTGCTTTTATTTCTTGATCAGTAACCGATACTGTTGTTTGCCATTTTGCTTTAAAACTGTTTTTTTTTTTTATCATACCAGTTAGTAATCAGTTTATAATGCATATTATTTCATAAAGTAATATATGTGTACTAAGTACTGGGTACTGCTTCTGTAGTAGTTCCGTTTGACCTTGTGTTTTATAACCTGTAAAACTGTGGCAAAAAAAAAAGAAAAACCCCATCAGACTGTTGATTATATCAGAACCCAAACTGTGAACTCTCACGCTCTGCAGTTTCTCCTCCACAGTGAATGAGTACACAGCAGCAGGAGGGGCCATGTGAGGACAGCTTTACAAACCAAGAGAACACGGTGTTCCTCTACTGAGCACGACTAAGTGGGTGGAGAGGTGTGTGTGTGTGTGTGTGTGTATGTGTGCACATGATTTAGGGTAAGGAGATAAGGATAGCTTTCCTGCTTTATTCTTTTATTCTCCCAGCGCTGCCTGTTGTAGAACTGATGAATTGCGGTTAATTCGCACAAGATGGGTAACAAATAGACGTATAAATATTTCAATTACCTTTAGGGGTGTCGGGCAGATCTGCTGTCATGGCTAAGACAGGCCTGAGTCAGTATTGCTGAATTTATAGCCTGTGAGATGAAAGAGGAAAGAGTGGGCAGTCTGAGAGTGTGAAAGTGCATGTGTCTATGTATTTGAGAGAGTAAGAGAGTAAAAGCGAGAGAGCAATAGAGAGAGAGAGAGAGAGAGAGAGAGAGAGAGATAGAGTGGGTAGTGGTAGGTTGGTGGTGCCCAGAGCTCTGGGAGGCAACCAGGCAGACAGACTTCGAGTTCAGACTGTGTGTGGGTGTCTTGCAGTGGGTGTTGCTGTAGTGTGACCTCTCTGGGCTTCCTCTCTCTTTATCTCTCTATCTCGTTGTTTCTCTCTCTCTCTCTCGATCTGTGTGGGGGCGACACCGGCTGCCATTGGCACATACACACTGACACTTGTACTGAAAATAATGAGAGCACAAGAAAGAAGTCTTTATCAAAATCAAAACGCTTCATTGAAATTTCTCATTACCTTTCACTCACTCAGATGTTCATTCTTTCTTTCCTTTGTTCTTTCTTACTTGCACACTGTATGGGTCCACATAGGAAGAATTAATAACATCATAAATATGCTAAATTGAACTTCTGAGTTTAATATATATATTTTTTTGACCGGATCACAATTTTAAGTCACACTCACAAAATTTTTCCAACAACCCTGGCAGAAAGTAAAAGAAAGGAGATGTTGTAACATGCTGCACTGAATTTCATTTAAAAACACACCAAGGCCTCATGTTTCATTCCGTAAGCTTAAAAGAAGAACTGGGCGCCAGATAAGCATCAATATTTATCAGAGGTATTTAAATTCCTCTTTTTGTCTTGTTACGTGAGAGCGGAGACAGATGTGCCTGCAACTGACATGAAAGAGAAGATGATAATTAGTGTTTTTGATAAGCACTCATAGGGAAATTATTCCTGTACAAGTGGCAACAGAGATCTCGCACTGTGCTTCATTGTCATTCCTATCAAGTGTGTGTTATGTGTGTTGTGTCTGCTGCTAGTGTCTCAGTCTACCATAAATTAGAAAAAAATACAAAGGGAGGGTATGCATGAAACCTCCCTCCCACTGTCCTTCCTCTCTCAGTTACACACACACACACACACACACACACACACACACACACACACACACACACACACACACACACCCCAGCAGAAAGTGTTTAGCTGTTTCCACTGTGTCTCTTCTCTCCTCTTCCACGTGGCCTCTTCAGTGTCAGCAGGTTCACACACAGTCTGTTTTTGCAGCAGATCTCATTTGATCTTTCACAGTTTCATCAACAAGCCTGGTTTCAAGTATTAAATCTACATTAAGTCTGTAGTGGCGTCGAGTCAACTTTTTTATGGCAACATTTACGGTAACTTGACGTGTCTCATACCCGAAAACTAATTTCACTATGTGAAAACTGTGTGTCATAAAAGCACCAGCCTCTCGGCGAACAAAGACTTTTGTTTTTTTTAGTAGAAAGCGTGACCTGACTCTCTCCCCCTGACCCCGCTCAGTATGATATGAACTATGTACAATGGAGCTCAATCTGTGCAGTGCACAAACCAGCACAGCTCATTAAAGCCGCAGCCCAGTCACGAGATCCTGCAGTAACGTTCGCACTACGCACACATGGTAGCATGCCTCCCCCGGACCGTCTCCCACTCTCTGTCTCTTTCTCCAACAATGAACTAGAGACATACTCACTCATATAACACAGGCTACTGTACCCGAGGAGGCATGCATGCTGTCATGAGCGCAAAAGGTCTTACGGCATGCA
Source organism: Clarias macrocephalus (assembly GCA_011419295.1). Lineage (NCBI taxonomy): Eukaryota > Metazoa > Chordata > Actinopteri > Siluriformes > Clariidae > Clarias > Clarias macrocephalus. The sequence continues at coordinate 123,397 of JAAGKR010001151.1, forward strand.
AATGATGACCTTATCTTTCCCTGATTTCCTTTCATTCACATTCAGTTCACATATTGCATGAACTTTGTCCTGGGCTAATGTCAGACAAAATGTGTGCCGCTGTTGCCACGAGTCAACGCATATAGCAGGCAGATGTTTGAAAGGAACCTCCACATGAGCTCAATTTAATCTAAAGGAGATTTTTTTGTGATTTAAGAGCATATGCTACAGTATATGCAAGGCGAAGTGTAATTGCAATGAAAACACTCGCTCCACCCCATCTGTTAAAACTAATATGCTAAGGAAATAAAATAGAGCTCTACTTAAGCTGTAAGTAGTTATTTTCTGATCCAGACAAACATAATGCTCGAAATACACCTAGTAAGACGTAACGATTTTTTATTGTTACAAATGTTATAAACATTTTGAAACTGCACTGTTAGGGTGATTCTGCATTGTTGATGTTGTTGTCAGTGCTGCTCTGTACTTTGGTTTAAGGAACATTCCCATTATAATCCATGGAAACTCTTTTAGGACCCACTTAAGCTGGGATGTACATCGTTAAGGACATCTGACTAGTACTGTACCCTTCAGAAGCACCTTAATTCTTTATGGCATAATCTAACAGCACTCATTGCACCACATCCCGAAGGTGCTTTATTGGATTGAGATCTGGTGACTGTAGACTACCGTCAGTATTACTACCCAGGTAGGCTGTGGCATTTAAACAATGCCTAATTGGTACTAAGGGGTCCAAAGCATGCCAAGAAAATTTCCCACACACAATTACATCACCAGCAGCATGAACCATTAATACAAGGCAGGATGGATCCATGCTTTTCATGTTTATGCCAAATTCTGACCTTACCAACCGTATGTCTATCCCAAGTTTTTATTGTCCAATTTTGATGAGCTTGTGCCAGTGCAAACTATAGCCTCATTTTATTGTCCTTAGTTGACAGAAGTGGCACCCAATGTGGTTTCCCTGCTGCTGTAACCAATTTGCTTCAAAGTTTGACATGTTGTCTGTTCAGAAAAGCTCTTTATATACTTTGGTTGTACCAAGATGTCATCTGAGTTACTATTGCCTTTCTATCAGCCCTAACCAGTCTGGCCATTCTCCTTCTCAGTTTTTTAGACCATTCTGTGTAAACTCAGAATAGTCGTGTTTAAAAATCCCAGCAGTTTTGGAAATACTCAAAGCAGCCCGTCTGCCCTTCTGTTACCAACAACCAACTAATCATCTTTCCTCCTCCTCGTCCCGATCATGTCTACACACCTCAATGCACTGAGTTGCTGTCAGTTGATTGGCTGATTAGACATACAGTAGAAGTGGCCGGTCATTGTATATGAGGTGACATGTAAATGAATGCTATTCCCATTCCAACAAATTTGAAAGCTATGTAAATCCAAAATGTCACATGAACCATTTGAGTCCCTGTATAAAATGTTCATAATATCAGTAGGACATCACTGAATAACAATAAACCCGATCATAAAAAATAAAAATAAATAAAAAACAGCTTGTTCATGTTGATCAATGTGGTCTTTCATTTTCGTGCCTATGAGTTTCATTTCTTACCCATCAACCGCAAGCAAGAAAAATCCTTCATCTCACAACTTTTGGGTTGTGTTCCATACTGTAGCTCTAGTCTCAACCAGATCTGGGATCAAAACATCAGCCGTTTTGTAGGGGCCATAATGCCTGCCACAGATAATGCCATCAATATGATGATCTACTTTTCAATTTACAGTCAGATTTTACTGAACAGATGATGACCAGATAGTTGTGTATTTTGAGAAATGTTAGTCACTGGAAACCCTCTAAAGCAGTGCTTCCTGTCTTTATTAATGGAGGACTACTGCCTGCATATTTAATGTTTTCTCTCCGCTACCACACCCACCTCAATTAACAAAAGGCTGTTCATTAGTTGATTAGTTCAATCAGGTTCACTGGGAGATGAGGAAGCACTACAACGTGCAGGATCAGAGCTCAGAACCACTGCTCTAGACGACACTAGATGAGCACTGGCAGATTTAACATGACCTGATCTGCAGACCTTAACAAGAAACTATCGTTTATTCAAATCAAAGTATTTTCATGGGCAATATCAGCACAGTTATTAAACATATCGGTTTATGACCTATTTTTTCCCGTCCTTGGTATAAACCTGTCACTCTGCCTTCTGTGCTGTCAGACTAACTGACAAGCGAATGAGGTCACTGAAAGTACAGTCAAACTGCAATGATTAGTTGTTTAGTGTGTATGGTGAAACTGGTAAGATTTGAGAACCATATTGGGTGAATATTAGCTCATTTAATTTAAGCTTTGTTGAACCAGTGATTAAAATAACAGATGCTAACTGAATGCTATGTCGAGCTAAACGGCGCCAATAAAACGATGGCACTGGCCTCATTTAACCCCTGCATGTACTCTAAACGCATGCTGGTTCTGTTACCTGAAATAAAATAGTCACCCCACTGCATGGTTGATAAACACAAATCTCCCTTTTGTCAGTGGGAAGCTGATAAAACTGTCTACCAGGTTTTTGACCTTTTTTTTTTTTTTTGTTACGACATCCTCATGTGTAACCACTGTCTGGCATTGCAGATCCGCAGACTCCGCAGATTACCCATCAAAGTGGCAGTTGCATTGGTACCTATACATTTATGCTTAAACAGTGTGCAGTTCAAAACACATTATATCTTCTTTTCAAATAGAAAATACATACAAATCAAATCTTTAGTGCTGACATCACGAGCACTCTATCAAGCACACACTCAAGTCTGCAAATCGCTGTCTGCAAGTACTGCATTACATCATAAGTGTCTTCCCTGCTATAGAATATGTGTTGTGTCTATATGAGATACGAGTGGTTGTATGGATAAGACTGCACTTAAAGGCCTTATAAAACGCTTTAATGAGTGAGAGGTGACGGTGAGGTCACGCAGCGTTAAGCCAATTACGATAATGATGATTGAGTAATTCGCTGTCTCTCTTGAACCTTTCAGTAAACTGCTGCTAAAACATTGGACTGCTGCCTTAGAAAATAGAACTGCAGCACATTCAGTGTAAACACATGATTGAGGTTTGTGTATCGGTGCATGCTTACATTATCTGAGTATTTTCTTTAACATGGCAACAGCGCGTTTGGTAACGTGAGTGCATAAGCTCCTGTTATTCTGGTTCTTCTACTAACTCTGAGTTAGCATATTAGGCTGCGAGACAAGCGACCGAACCCAATCAAACTGAGGCCCTGGTGCAAAAGCAAGGGCGCATTTCAGAACAAAGACACCATACTCCACTGTGTTATTTAGCTTTGGGTCTTAAATTCCAACCCATCCATGTTTTCCATATGCTCGTATGGAATGTGGATTTACGCACAGAGCGTGACATGGAGAAAAGAGTTTATTGTCAGCTACTGCGCCACAGGGCAGTTGTGAGACAGGTGACCTGTAAGACAGCTGCCGAGTGTCATTTCATAACCGTAGTTGACAGGCATGAACTGGAATACTGCAGGATTACGAGTCAAAATGCACCGGGTTTGTGCTGCCGTAGTCTATTTTCATTGCATGTGATCAATTATATGAGCAAGCGGACATTCTAATCTGGGATCTTATATTGACCGAAACCACCGCTCGTCATAGTTCAAATTACAGGACACTGCGTACAGTATAATGACACGAACATACACAGGAAAACATACACATAAACAACCACACACTCTACCATACTTGCATACAATAAAAAGAAGGCACAGACAACAGTGTTAACAACAAACGAATCTTGTTTTGTTCTTTTCCTGTTTCCTCCTACTCTTTACATCAGTACTTAATGTGCAAATTAATAATTTAATGTAAAACTTAACGTCAAATAAAAGTAAAATTATATTTTACAAGACTGTGCAAGTCCATGTTTCTGTCGCATAGAAAGAAGGAAGAGGAGGGCATAGAAGGAAGGAGGAAGAAAACTCAGTGGGGAAAAAACACATAATCCAGGAGACAGACACATTGAGTGTGAGACTGTGCATGGTTATTCACTGTTACAATGCAGACCAGAAACCTGTGAGTAATGCTCCCGCATACATCACTCATCTGAAGGAAAGAAGCCCTAGGTGAGGATTTTACTTTGCCCATGCTCACACAGGGGTTAGCAGTAATGATACGGTCAGGCCTTCTGGTGCTTCTAATGGAAGAGGAATCAAGGCCTTTCTACATTAGCACACAAAGCAAGTTACATTTTAGAGTTAGAAGACACCTCCTGCTATGATGTGGCTATTTTCCATAATATATCAAATGCGTAACACCTTCACTTCTGTTATCTGTGTCTTAACCAGTCTTATAATGGTATCAGAGCCCAACCAAATATATCTGTTGCAATAGTTGGTGTAATATGACTGGCCGCGTTTGAGTGACCAATTAATGGTGCTTTTGAAAGATATAAACTAATGTTCTATTGACTTTCCTGCTTTTTTGACGGGATGCAATCTTGGAGCTATGTGCTCGGTTCCCATTTAGTTCTCCATAGTTATTATTGCACTTAGTGGTCAAAAATGGCATCTACCAAAGCACAGACTGAGACCCATTGAGGCAACACTCACTCTGCCCCATGCATGCTATAGAAATGCATTGTTTGTAAGTGTAGGTGGAGCAGCAGACAAGTTAATCATTTTACCTTTTCCATGTCTGTCTCTGTTACACTGGTATTTCTATAACTACATTAAACAGTTATTTTGTTAATATATAGTTTATTTCATTTGAATGCAAGTTATCAAAATGAACACTGCCATCTTTTAGTCCATGGTTTGCAGTCCATCCCTGATTAGAAGCGCTTTTTTGTTGTTGTTATAGTTATCTATATAACTAGCTAGGTTGTTAATGTGTCTTTGGAGAGCTATTATTAGTATAGGACTACAACCACCACCAGCCCCTGTGTGTCACGCTCACATTCATATATCCTTCATCACATCACCTATTACGCATTTGTCCTTGATTTGTGTGTGGGTAGTTAAATTCTGGTTGTATCGTTGTGTTTATCTCATTTCTGTGGTGTGTCTGTTCCAACTTTATCATTAGTGATCACGATTCATGTCTACGATTTTTTTTTCTCTGTTTATTATTTTTCACCTGCTCTAATTCCTGACGCAAACAGAAATCATTATAACTGTACTGTACTTGGTTTTGTAAAATGTGACCCATCATATCGAATCAAGTATTATAAGTCGCACAGGTTAATTTTGTGCTGTGGCAAACTGTGTGTGGTAGCTAAAATTGATCAGGATCAATTATAATTTTTTTCAATTCTTCTGAAAAACTATTAGTTTTAAACATTATCTTCATGATCTTTCAACAGAATTGAGAATGTTTTAATCCTAAACATTGTTTTAAAGTACTTTAAACAACATTATCCAAGTGGGTTACTCCAGTTGCCATAGGAAACCTTTAAAAAAGTTTTTTGGGGGTAACAGGGAAATCATGGTGTCAAAATGAGGCTGAGGGCTCCCTCTGTCTTATTATGTCCCCGAATCCTTATTTAAATATTCTAAAACCTGAATTTCTATTTATTTATTTATTTATTTATTTATTTTAAAGTCCTCCTCATGAACAAACTCGCACTGGGCATATCTCTGCAACCGGACATGATACAGTAATAAACATGATATTAAATGGAGCTTATTGAACTAGGAATCTGAAAACATCCGAACCTTCCATCACCCACAATGTGACTTAACACATGATTTGATGAAATGGGATATTAAGATCCCCCCCTGTCTCACCAAAATCTATGGTCACTTGCCATTCCTACATGTTAATGATTTTTTAAATCCAAATTTGTTCTAACACACTGACGTGATCTTAAATTTCATATAAAGTTATTCAATTTGCGGATTTTACTACTACACACATTTAACACAATACCTGAGAATTTAAAATATTTAACTATTTTTGGCACATTTTTTTTTAGGGCAAACACATGTGGTCCTGTTCATGGCCTGGCATGAGTGTGTGTGTGTGTGTGTGTGTGTGTGTGTGTGTGTGTGTGTGCGTGTGTGCGTGTGTGTGTGTGTGTGTGCGCGTGTGCGTGTGTGTGAGTGTGTGTGCTTGTGGGTTACAGAACAAGTCATGAGTAACAGCGATTACCTAAAACACACCAATGTGTAACCAACATTGACAAAGATCACAGATTTCCACTTGCTTTCACGTTTAGTCCACTACACTACAGGGGTGTATAAAGGTTTGTATTCCATTATATTGTTACTCTTGCATCGTATAAATTTGTCACAAGTAGTAGTAGTTTATTTTACAGAAGCCATTTGCTACCAAGAATGCGATATATTGCAAAACACAGCTAGGAATAAATGGCACTGTACTGCATCAGATGGTACCGGGGAGAGTTTAAATGGAATGCAAACCGATGTACACAAGGTCCAGTCATGTGCTGCACAATCAAAAGCATGTTACACACCATGCAGCACACTTTGATTTGCCACAAATGAAATTTCAGTACAATCTTCTGACACTCAGGCAGATAGAAACACACTCATTTCTGCACAAAGACAATACACTATGGCTGACATTAAGAATGCATAGATAAAAAGGGGAGGGACTGCGCTCATTACCAAACTTATTGCTTTTTAAAAAACTTCCGCGTTTATCAGTGGTTGTTCCTCCCATTTTAATTATTTCCAAAGCAGAAAGATGTTACTTGCTATTGAGATATTGATTGAAGTATTGCATTCAGATGAGTTACCCAGTAGCTTTTGGAGAGCTCAGAGGAGACTGACATATGATTTTACAGCTCTTTCAGCTAGAACTAGAAACTTTATATTACAGACTGAGCAAAATGCACAGACATGAGCTTTTACTCTAGAACAAGTAAAAGAATGTAAATTTAGACAAAAAAGACAAACCGACAAATAAAATGACAGCACAATCTCTGGCCAAAGCTGTAAATTGCAGTGTCATTTTGCTATTGAGAGAAAGGTAACAAGAATACAAGGAAATCATTCTTAAATAGATTAGAAAACGGTATGCCAGTATTTGTCTATTACTCGCATAATGCAGAGGGTAATGATGTCACTGCTCTTTTAATGGCGCACACACATACCAATGTAAAACTGCATGTGTGTGTATGAGCGGGGCTATCCAGGCCGGTGGCCTTTACCCTCCCTTTCCCTGCGTTTCAGCTCCTCTCTGTAGCAATAGGAGCAGTAGTTCTCCGTCTCTGGCCTGCCATAAAACGAGCAGTTCTCCCTCTTGCAGCGCTTCTGCTGAGAGCAGTACATGGGGCAGGTTCCACTGCGGACCTTGGATTTGTCATGGCTGAGCCAGGAGTGTGGTGTGAGTTCTTCATCAGCAAACTCCAGACTGTCCCGGATATGGCTTGCATTAAAGCCGTTGGTGTAGGTGTGGGATTTGTGCTCCCCAGCCATGCTGTATGGCTGGGAATCTCCACCATGGACAGCGCGAATGCGTGCTGGACTATAGCTCTGAGAAGACAGTGAGCGGTTCTGCTGCGGATACGTGGCACAGGTCTTTAGCGTCCCCACTGGAATTTTATAGGGTTCGTCCTGGTAACTGGAGGATTGTGTGTTGCTATCTCGCAGGTGGATGACGCTGTGCCTCTGGATGGGCGGTGTATGGCTATAGTGGGCAGACACCGGGATGGGTTCCTGTCGCTTAGCACCTTGAATAGGGGAGGAGAAGGGTACGGGTGACATGGATGAGCAAGGGACAGAAGTCGAGTTTGCATTAGGGATGGGAATTGGGGAAGCAGCAAGGGTAGGGCTATTCCTCCCCTGGCCCTTTAGTGTATGGATATGGCTGGGATGCAGAACAGGTGAGCAACTCTCGGGGGGAGAGCTGTCCGAGCGCTCTCTCTGGAATGTGCTCTCTTGTTCAGGCTTCTTGAGGGTGCCGTTGGTCTGGGGCTTTTTCTCAGCCTCAACTTTCCTCTTTTGTTCTTGCTCAGTGCTGAAACGCTCCTGTGCACTGCTCAGGTAGTAGCTGATCATCTCTTCATGAAACTGATGCCGGTGGCTGGTTAGCAACAGACCAGCGAAGATGAACTTACGCTCCCCTTGCATGGCTGCACGAAGGATGTTCAGACTCAGCTTGACATCTGTGCTGTACTTCCAGTTATCCAGTGTCCGCTCATCTGGGTTTTTTCCTGAACTGGCCTGTTTTTCTCCAGAGGAGCTACCTGAAGCTCTGTCAGTAGGAGACGGACTGGTTGCTTTCTCAGAGGACGATGTGCTGGTAGACTGGCCTGACTCCTCTTTGCTTTCTTTGCGTGTTTTGGAGTCCTTCTTCTTGGGCTTCTGTTCACTGCTCTCTACAGCACGACCATTAGCTATAGTTGACCTGCTGATTTTGCCATGTACCAGACCACCTAGGCCACCCATGTTCTTCTTCAGCTTGATCCCTAGAGTTTTACTAAAGCTGCCCAGCTTGTTGGCTACTGAGTCAGCGCGAGCCTTGTCTTTCTCCTTGTGCTGCTTGTCCTTGTCTTTCTCTTTACTGGTCTTGCCATTGTTGAGGTTGGAATTGCTGCAGACAGACTCACGGTCCGAGTCCATTGACTCAGCCAGAGACTGCACATCCTCGCCTGCCGATGCAGTGGGCGACTCAGGTTGAGCAAGTGGAGCCTATAATATCAGACAGAGAGCTGAATGAAAACAAACCTTTTGTAACCTTTTGTATAAACCATGGCAAATGAACAGGCCAATGATTTTAATAAATGAAATCTTTACGCACTCGTGTCTCTGACGGTATTCGAATCCATGTTACATTCATATAACTGTGCAGGAGGTTTAGCTTCGCCTCCAACGAGAGGATAAGACTAAAATGGAAAAAAGAGAAAAGTGAAATTCATCACAATTTGACACATCACACATGACCTGTATCTAACTGTTTTCTACTCTGATTGGACAGGGATGTTTCAAGGCAATTTTTGCCATTCAGAAGAATTTAACAAATTGATTCAATTAAGTGATTTACAGATTATACAGTAGTTACAGTAAATCATATATGCCTCATAAAATGTTTAAAGAACAACTGGGTAAGAGTCAAGCCAACGACTGTACATCACATAACCACAAGATATACTACAAGAATGCTTTAAAAGCTTGTGGTATGGAAACAAAATTAGAAATCATAAACTATAGAGTTCTTTCAATGCATTAATGCTTAATTTTAACCTTGCGTCTATTATTTTCAAACGAAAATATTGTACTTAAATAATTTCATGAAAATGGTGAGGAATAATTGTATATTTCCATTGGGGAATATATATATGTGGAAATCTTTCAGATCATTAAATGCGTTTTTCCAGAATAGTAGGGAATTTAATGCACATTGGCATTCCCCAGTCTATCTACTGGAAATCTGATGATGAGATTTTGTCCAACAAATTTCCTTATTTGAGGCACAGCACAAACAGAGCTTCCCCTATGTAACCACTCGGTGACAGAGTGTGCCAGCCAACAGAGCCCTTAAGTCCTTGGGAAGGCATGGGCCAGAGAGATGGAAGGGAATGAAGGGTCTTACTTTGCCAGTTTGGTGTTGTCGTTGTCATCCCTCCCCCATTCCCAGTCTCTGCCAGGGTCCACTGCAAAGTGCAGGGCTAAAAGCTTGTGCTCGGAGTCTGTCAAAGGGATGACAGCTGTGATGGAGAGAAAAGAGGAATTTTATCATTAGAAGGGATTTTTTTCTTTATGAAGTACAGTAATAAAACATTAAACATAAGAAGAAACACATGTACTGACTGTATTCGACGTCAACTCTACATTGCAACTCCGCATTTACCGTCAAGCCCAGTAGATATACAGTTGTTTACAAATGAAATGGGGAATACTGGGAAATTGGGTTTATCAAGCACAGAGCAAAGAGATTAAGATGAGGACGTTACATGCAGAGATGTTAATAGAGATGAAAAGAAACTGAAATTGCAACGGGAGGGAAATAAAGAATGTTCAAGTGCAGGACATTCCAGTCCCTGTTTTTGACACCCTCTCTTTTTCTCTGATAGAACATGCAGTCTCTTCTCTCACAGTAGCTCTGACATTTGCCAAAAGCGTGTTTGGCCTGTTTCATAGTGTACCAGTAATGAGTGAACACGTTGCCTCACTCTGACTCATCTAAACAACATTATGGGTGTAATTGTTCATTTGGTGAAAGACACGTGAACAGCAGCGTGTGAGACAGACGAATAGATAGAACTAGGTGTGTCAAGATAAAAAAAAAAAAAAAAAACAGATACACCTGCAAAAGACACATCTACTGTACTCTTTCTGAACTCCTCCCCGGCTCAATTCCATTTTGACCTGAACCCTACATCAAAACACTAACGACGCAGTCTGAAATGCAAATAATTGTTAACACTATACAAACTACCATACAAGTATGTACATGTTACTGCAGAGATAAGAGCTTTACTATTAACAGTGTGGACTATAGATAACAAGAATTCTATCCGGCTATAGTAACTGTGCTAACAGAAGGAATCTTACCGTTAATGCAACAAAATCTATTTTCACACACTGGACCTATAAACTGAGACTGACAGATACAAATGTATTTTATATGGATAATCTCTGACATGTTTAGATTTTACTGAAGGGTTAAAGCATTCTTCGTCCATGGATCTGTAATACCACTCCAAGTGGCAGCAGTCCAGTATGTGAGACGAAGCCAAAGTGGACTGCAGAAGGGACAGCACATGCTCTATAAAACGATACACACACACACAAATAATGCACACGTGTGCACGCATACAGTACCAACAAGAATGTCTCTATATATCTCCCAAACAAAGATGTGTTTCAAAGCACACACCCACTTTCCTCACACAATTTCCGCCAGAACAGTATAAGACATTGGACATGGGGTCATGTCCTCACACCCCTTTCCCCAGCCTCAGCCTGTGTTTCTGTTGATCCCACTCCAGAAGCAAACACCAGCCCTGCCAGTTCGGCAGCAGGGGATCCCAGTGTAACATACTGTATTCACTGGCCCTGCTGGTAGCAGTAGAGAGCTGTCCTTAACTCACCTCGCCTGGCTGACTTCACCAAGTTGCCGGTACACTAAAACGAGAGTTTCCTGAAATATTAGCAGCCACGACTTAGCACAGACAAAGAGGCAAGAAATGGGAAAACAATGAATGAGAATGTCAGGTAGCTTTAATTCAGCGATGACTGACCAGCATCATCGTGCCTCCGATACAGTGGAAGTGGTGAGAGGTGAATGGATTACACAAACACAAGTTGCTGACAGATGACATGCTTCTAGGCTTTAGCACTCGATATTATACGGCAATTTTCAATTCCTGTGGTTCCCGGGTACGGGATGACGTATGTGTGTCTCGCTGCACAGTGTGGCGCTGCTCGTGGAAAATTTAGGGAGTGTTTATGAAGATTTGCCGTAGAGATCAGTCATGAGAAGTATGTGTAATATAATCCTAGTCAAAACAACTCAAAGCCTCAAGCCATTATTTTTTAAGTACACTCCCTCTAGTGGATTAAATTAATCATTGCATATGTGCAAATTGTTTTATTGCTTTCATTGGCCTGCTTTGTTTGACTAATGGTGTAAAACTGGAAATATTAGTCTGAATTACAGCTGTGAATATAACCTGAATATGAGCTTTTTCCTTGGACACCCCACAAGAGACATCCCAAGTGCCACACAAGATGCTCTTTTCACATCTTTATACACACACACACACAAACACGGTATACAAAACCCCTGCTGTCAAGCATTAGTTAAACTCATTGCTTAGTGCAAGCAACCTGGATGTTGAACAGGAAGTGTCATAAAAGTGTGCGCCAAAATGTTCTCCTTTATAGGAGGATCGGTTTAAGGGGCAATCTTCAATGCCAAGGAAAGCCTGCAGGACTTTTAAAAATGCCTCTCGAAATAGCAGCTGAGGTTTGGTGTGGGTGGACTCCACTCGCTTAGAGACTACAGCACTGGCTACCGCACATGACATTGGCAGATTAAAGCGCAGGCATACACAGGGACACCATTCAGGTCCAGAAAGAGGGAGGAGGGGTGTCTGCATTACAGCCGGATACACCTGAGAGTATAAACACCCATCAGCAAGACGAAGACCTGAAATGAGTGTAGGTGGAAAAACAAGAGGCTCAAGATTAACATTCCACTGAGCTGGTGCAGCCACAACCGTGTGTGCATGTGAAGGGGAAGACACGGAAGGGGGGCTATCACACACGCTCCGAGATGAACGGAGTCTCAGTGTTCTTGGGGAAGCTGCTGGCACCTGAACACATACTGGATGGACAGATACTAGCTGGCATGGCCGAGCGGAAGAAACAGGGTGGAGGGAGAGAAGAAAAGATCATCGAGCCAAGCCAAAATTAAAGATGCAATGTAGCTTTCATACAAGAAGATAGGCAATTCAAGAGCAGGCCATTGTATTGACATGTTAGCTTGGGCTGATTTGCTTTAATTAGCAATGGAAGACAAGCTCTGAGACAGAGCAAGTAAAAATTAGGAGTAAATACAGGGGAAAATGAGTCTGAGGAGTCAGGAGAAAAAGCTCAGGTTCCATGTGAGTACTTAAGTGTGAGTGGATTCTGGGCTTGAGGGGCCTCACAGCTCTGTCTGCGCTGTTACAGCTACAGATGATCTCATTCAACTCGGAGAATAGAGCACTCTCCTGCACTAAACAAGAAAACTAACACCCACCAACTTGTTTCACACTGTCTGCATCTGCTCTGTCAAGCTCACACTACTCCATTGATTTCTCCAACTCAGGAGGTATTGGGTTCTCACATGTCTCACACCACATACATATAGAGGTGCAATAATAACAAGGTGATGTGAAATGACATCAGTTCAGAAGGGTACTATGGTGGGAGGCTCCTTTATCCTAGAACAGTGCAAGTGCACTGAATTCCACTAATTTCAGGGCTCAAATTCATCCACTGTGCAGGGGCACCAAGGCACTGATGGCACATAAGAGCTGCTTCGTGCTACACAGCGCAAGTGAGACACTGCCATCTACTGGATTCTAACCAAGCACAGTGACTGCATTCAGGACAAAGCACCAAGCATCAATCCATTAACACTGTTGTGTCAAAAAAAAAAAATTTGGCCAAGATCTTGTATTGATGAAAAGAGAGTAAAACCACTCCATAAAGTGGAGCACATTCCAACACAAGATCACGTGATGGCCAGCTCATTTGTGAAAATGCTCCTAGAAACACTCATTCACATTTTGAACCTGAGAATCTTGGCACTGTTGTCCCAAAGAAAAAAAACTCCATTCATGTGATAACCTGGTCATTCAGTACAATTAGATCATTAGCTCACTTTATTTTATTGCCACATAATGTTGAGCCTAGACCTGAGCTACCGAAGAAACACTGGATCATAACACCACCTCCAGAGACTTGTACAGTGGGCACTATGCATGATGGGTACATCATTTCATGTACTTCCCTTCTTACCCTCATGTGTCAATCACTCTGAGCTTCAGAACGGAACCATGGAGCAATCAAAGAAGGTGACCTGGTCTGATCAGTCATAATTTCTTCATCATGTGGATGGTTGGGTTTATGTGTCTTGTTTACTTGGGTAAGAGATGGCACCAGGGTGCACTATGGTTCTCCTGGGAAACTTGCTAGCGACCAACATGATATTAGGCAGATATTTTCAATGGTATGGCTGATTAGTATAAATTGCATACTTTAGGTGACTTTTGTGGTGATCAGGTTTTGAAATCGCATTGCACTTTGACCTCTCCACAAGTCATTCACAGCATTAGTTTGGAGGAAAGACGGAAGGAAAAACACCTCATGCTGGATCCTTTATGCTTTGGGGCTGTTCACAGGCACTTGTAAAGAGTGAATTGTGATATGTGCCAGGATATTTCAGCCAAAAACCTTGTTGCTGCTTCCAGGAGGTTTAGATGTGGTCATTGATAGAGCGTTCAACAAGATGATATTCAGCAACAATAAAAAAGTAAACATTAAAGAGATTTCAGTTTTTGGATGTTTCAGTTTTTGGATTTCATACCTTGTGAAAAGTTGTGATCTGAACTGAAGTTCACAGCCCAACTGAGGACTATACAGAAGATTAAAATGTTCTGCATGGGCTCAGAGAGTTTGCCCAATACAGATAATGCGAAGAAAACCATATTACTGACAAATCAGATTCACTGGGTCTAAAGAATCTCCATTTCATATTTTTATCCTGTATTCAGAAATCTTTTTCTCCAGCCCTTCTGTTGTTGTTGTTGCTGTTTGTCTTTCAGCTGCTCCCGTCAAGGGGTTACCGAAGAGCCCCATCCAATCCACACACAACTTGGCACCAAAAAGTTTTACACCAGATGCTCTTCCTGACACAAGCCTCCCAATTTATCCTTGTCCGGGAACGGCACTGCAATCCAGTATACTCCAGCCCTTCTGTATCTAAGCTATTTAACAACTAGCTGTTAACAGTCAATAACAAAGTTAATTGCACTCCAAAAAATAAACGGCAAATTAAAATATACAGAACATAAGCCTTAACAAAAGTGATCCTTATAAGAAGTATTTTTTTTTTGTGGAACTGGCAGTCAAAAGGTTTTGAAGACCCTGAATTAATGGTTATGGTTAAACTGTGGAAAATTAGCTCAAATAAATATATAGTGAGTTTTCTGGATTTAAACCCTAAAAGAAAGTAGTCCTGAAGTGCAAATGATCTATTCTTTCTGAAAGAAGGTGCAATATCCTTACCAACCATCTCCAACCTTGTTAGACATTACATAGATAGACTCAGTGTTGTAATAACTGTGCGGTTACTATTACTGTTTAAGTAGAAGAAAAAGCCACTTTATTGCTCAAACATGTGTTACTATAATACTATACACTTCATGTTTATGCTTAATATATAACACTGTCATGTTTAAATATTTTATGCAGTTATATTGAAGCTTATGTCTAAGAATCCTTCTGAACTTTTACATGTGTAAAATATCAGTACACAGACTAGCAGCTTTACATCTGCACAATGTCAGCTTGAATAATGAAATAAAACATTTTCGTCACTCAGATAACAAGTTTAAGGCTTATTATTTGAGTAGTACGGGATTAAAACCACATGACTATAATGCTTCCTTAATACTGTCATTTGTTAGAGACCCATTTAGATGCCAAACTCACTTAAGCAGGAGAAGATTTGCTGCGATTTGTATCGCCAGTCAGTCAAGTGTGTCTTTCAGCAAGAACACAGACCTCCATTGAAACATGCATCATCAAAAAAGAAATCACACAGCTCCATTTCACCTTTTATTTCTCTCTCCACTTCTCTCTACCTAAAGGCCACTCCGTGCTGACTGAGGTCTGAAGGAATGTCTCCTGACTAATTGATTGCAGGTAATTAGATCTCGGATACGCATTATCCGTGGGGACGACACTGGGCTTAATCTTATTTTCTGTTCCTGAATCATGTTCACTAATTTGAAAAGGAACAATGTAGTAAACACTATGTTTGAATGCCATCATCCTGCCTCCTCACTCCCCAAAACACCCAACCAACACCACATACAGTATAGACCAAAAGTTTGGACACACCTTCTCATTCAAAGAGTTTTCTTTATTGTGTTCTTTATTGTGTTCTTTAGCCCAAACAAGTCTCTTCTGCTTGTTGCCTGTCCTTAGCAGTGGTTTCCTAGCAGATATTCTACCATGAAGGCCTGATTCACACAGTCTCCTCTTAACAGTTGTTCTAGAGACGTGTCTGCTGCTAGAACTCTGTGTGGCATTGACCTGCTCTCTGATCTAAGCTGCTGTTAACCTGCAATTTCTGAGGCTGGTGACTCGGATGAACTTATCCTCCGCAGCAGAGGTGACTCTTGGTCTTACTTTCCTGGGGCGGTCCGCATGTGAGCCAGTTTCTTTGTAGCGCTTGATGGTTTTTGTGACTGCACTTGGGGACACTTTCAAAGTTTTCCCAATTTTTCGGACTGACTGACCTTCATCTCTTAAAGTAATGATGGCCACTCGTTTTTCTTTACTTAGCTGCTTTTTTCTTGCCATAATACAAATTCAAACTC